>APFE030317909.1:120679-145956 GCA_000404065.3 Pinus taeda | reverse complement strand
CACACAATCGTATTGTGCTCTTTGCCTTCCAATCCAACTTCTTCCATTCTTCATCAAACACTCCCGTTGGTTTAGTACCCAGATCTACCATGATCCACTGATCTTTATCCACCAATAGATCCTCCATATTGAGTTTCATCAACTCAAAACTCTGACCATTAAATTTCTCGATCTCTGTCTTTCCACTGCTCGCCATCTTCTTTCACCACTAGAATCGATCTCACAGATCTCCCACCGAACAGGGTCTACCATAGGCCCAAGAAAAACCCCTCAGCAACAAAGGCGTCCCCTTGAAGCCAATATTGCTCTGATACCAAATGTAGGTTTTAACCCCATACAGAAATTACCTGCATATGAATTCTAAAACACAAAAAATAAACAATGCAAGAGCATAACACATAAAACACATATACACAGATGTTTTCCCCTAGATCCCAAAACTGGGAATACCAGCTTGATTTTTCATTATGTTCCTTTCAATGTTATAATACATATTTATACATGCCGAAGCATCTAATACCGTGGACCGAAAACCATCGCGTCCAAAAACATGTGTGAAAAACATGCACAAAACCATAGGTGAGTCTGGCCAACCTAACATAGGGTCCAAAACCAAAATTTTCCAAGGTGCTATCCCGGACCCCATAAAGTGGGGTTATGGGTACGCCTCAAACCACCTGTGACCACCCCCCCCCCATTAAGGGATAAATTCCCCTAAGGTCTTGGGTTGATATCCTAGCAGAGCGGAGGTTATCTATACAGAGAAACACACATTCCATACAACCATAATGCTAATATAAGAAAACTCTATGTTAAGGGGCGTACCTGGGGTCCTTCGATTGAGAAGATCCTGCCAGGGTCCAAACCCTCTTGGAGTTCCTTTTGCTCCTTCAACCTACAAAACAATCAATTCAAGAAAGTACAACATTGTATGGACTAAACATCATAAATAAATCATCTTCATAGTATATTGAAAGGTAGTTAGTTATGCAATTAAACAACCATTCATATATGAATCATGACATTGATATCATAAACATGAAGAAGATTCATATCAAGAACAAAGACAAGTGTTTCTTTTATTATAGACAAATAAATTACAGAAAGGAATAATTTCACCAAATTAGTCCTTTTGCAGGCTCCAAGTGGAACTGTCCTCTAGATTCGTCCAGTCTCAAGCCTTTAACAAACTCCTTCCATGACTTACTCCATGATATCTCAAGTAGTAAATAGACATCATCACACAAGGAAACAAGGGTTTCCTATAAATGGGGGAAGTGCAGGAGGCACTAGGATCTTCAGACCTGGTCAGGAAAATATCAGCATAGTATTCTTTCTCTCTCTTCTCTCCCAAATTTTTGGACTCACCATTTTCACCATTTGAGTTTGAGAGTAGAGAAGTGGAGCAAAAGGAGAAAACTTTTCCATACACCAAATTCAACCGTTTAGATTCTTCCAAAATCCCCAGGTAACTCTTATACTTGTCTTGCAATCAATTGTGACTAGTTTTAGAATTTTTAATTTATGTTTTATCGTTGAATTTTTTTGTCAAAAGTTTCACTGTGGTGTATACGTAGGTTGGGTATATGAAACCCGCATACACGTGGGCCCTACATGCAACTGTGTGTAAATGGGTCCGCGTATACGCTGCGAACATTTCAAACAAAAAAACTAAGGGTCTAAATTCATCTTTTCTTTAGGATGCCAGTCACTTGGCGAGAAAGAGAGCATACTGTAGTGGATGACGAGGTCATGAATGATCCTAATGCTTTGGATGCCTTATGGGGATGTGGTCTGCTAAAATTCTTCAAAATGCCAAATATGAAAGCAAACACACGTCTGCTTGAGATGCTCCTTGATTACTGGAGTATTGAGGATGATGCATTTATGATTGACCAGATGCCACTTAGGATAGAAGTGGAAGATATTTATTTCATCACAGGCCTTTCCCGAAGGGGAGAGGTAGTACATTCCAGGGGCAGGATACGAGGCAGTCTCTCGATCGACGACTACGTACATATCTATTGCCCGAGACATCCAAAAAAGGTTGGAAGTCAAATTTCAATCACAGATGTGGAGAGTTTATCGTTGAGGATAATCCTGTTCACTATAGCTAGACTGAACGAATCAGCTTCTCTGCACCTGGCATCATGGCTAGCCATGAGCTTGGCGGTCGACTATCTCACCACTGTACTTGACTAGTGTACTCCTCTTCTGGCCAGCCTGAAAAGAGAGCTCACTTCCATCAAGAGAGGGCAGACCAAAAACTTTGGATATGGGACTATTTTGTGTTCTTTCTTTCTTGAGAGGGTCCTTGCACGTCATCCCAGAGTACCGGTTTCAATCAGCACCCCACGAGATCCACGAATGGGTAGGTGGGCTGACCTGATGAAACGTCTAGGAGGTGGGGATTTCCCACAGACTGCATTTGAAGATGACTTCTTTTCCTGGTGGGATCAGTTGTAGATTACTACCCTTATGCTGGGTTGGATTTCTGAGGAGATCCTGATCTAGTATTACCACTGACCGCAGCGTGGGGTGACATTGGTAAGTGTTTTTGATTTTATGATTTTTTTTTGTGATTTTTCAAATATAATGATGAATTTTGAAAAATGTTTTTGATAGGATTCAAATGACTAATATGATGATCATGTTCCAGATATTGGGCCGGTACGACCAGATGAGTTCCCACGACACAGACGTCGCGATCGAGGGGCCGAAGAGGCAGCTGCAGACACAGAGCGAGTTCTACACACAGTTCAACGGCACTTGGTGAGACTAACTCACGGAGTACCAATGGCAAGTGTAGAGGACCTTCTTGTAGAGATGCAACGTCATGTGGTTGGCATGCCACGAGACTGGGTTCACACTTTTAGGTGTGTGGCCAATGCAGTAGTTGCCTACTTAGCCACTCATCCTGAGCCGGGGAATTAGATATAGTGGACATGATTATGGGCATTTGAGTCCCAATTTTTTATATTATCTTTGGACAGACTTATGTACACTCGAGATGTTTTATGATATATATATACAGTTCAACTTTTTGATGCTTGATTTTATTGTGATGAATGATTGATGTGCCAGTCTAATGCTTAATTAGTGATAGAATCAACTAACCAATTATGAGATCTTGGAATGTGCAAATAATTAATATAAGTAAATGATCTTTGAAAAACCTCACCCTTAAATACTGGCGATATAAACATGGATCCCTTACCCGATAAATGTTATTCAATTCTGACACTATCAATTGTGAATCAAGATAAACTACCAATGAGTCGATTTCATGGGAAATTGCCTAAGATAGTAAATTAATGACGACAGTAGACTCAACCATGTTATTTGAAGCGGGACCAATGCATACTGCCCTAGATACCATCAACTGACCAGTTGGATAGTAGAGTACCCAAGCTACGGAAGCGAGGTTTCGAGTGTACCGACTAGCACCATCGGTGAATCCAAAATAGACCAAGTCATCTATCAACACACAACAAATCAAAAAGTGTTGATATCAAAAAATCTCAATGAGATATGTACAAATATACACAATGTACAAAGAAGCCATTGCCTAGCTACTACTTAAGCAAAGTACTTCTTGAGGTAGAGCCCATTTCGGGGCTCCGCTAACTTGTTTCCTTCAAAATCGATTAACTCATACGACCCTTTTTCTAAAACTTGTTTAATTATGAAGGGAACATACCACATAGGCTTGAACTTGCCTGCCCCCAAGGCATCCTTATCTTGGTCATAGACCAAGACAAGGTTGCCTTCAGTAAAGACTTGAGGATGGACAACTTTATCATACTGAGTTTTAACCCTTTTCTTATGAACCTTATTTACTGTGGAAGCATCTTGACACTGCTCATCGAGATGTTCCAAGTGAAGGAGGCGCTCTTCGAGACTTGAAGTCTCTGGAAGGAGCTCAACAGCTAGCTTAAGAGATGGGATTTCACATTCGACAGGAAAGATAGATTCCATCCCATAAACTAACTGAAAAGGTGTAAAACCTGTAGCAGTCTTTACAGAGGTTCGATATGCCCAAAGAGACGAATACAACATAAGGTGCCAATTGGACCGATTTTTGTCGATTGTCCTTTGTAGGATCGTCTTTAGAGTTTTGTTCACTGCCTTGACTTGTCCATTGGCCTGAGGATAATAAGGAGATGAATGCTCTTGCTGGAAACCTAATTTGAGAGCCAATTCAAACATTAGTTGATTTTGGAAATGACTGCCATTGTCAGTGACAATCTCTCTCGGGATACCGAACCTTGAGATAATCTAATAAAAAAGGAACAATGCCACCGTTTCACTATCATTTTTATAAGTAGGCATGGCCTTAGCCCACTTCGTGAAGTCGTCTACGGCCACGATAATGTACTTGTGATTCGTTGTTGAAGGCGGATTACAAGTTGTAAAATCAATACCCCACATAGTAAAAGGACCGATAGTGACAACGGGGAAAAGAGGAGCTAGATGTGTGCACATCTTCCAAGTATAAATTTGACACGGGTGACAACGTTTAACTGCTTCAACACAATCTTTGAAGAGCGAAGGCCAAAAATAGCCGGCATGCAAGATAAGCTAAGCTGTAGCAAGCCCTGATAGATGACCACCACAAGCTCCACTGTGGCAGTCATTGAGCACTAACTCTGCTTCCTCTAAGGTTAAACAGTGCTGAAGGATTGAATCAACCCCTCGATGATATAATGTATCACCAATGATAACATAATTTTTAGCCAGGTGACGTAATTTTCGACGTTCATCCTTAGAGAAAGTAGAGGGAAACTTCGAAGTCTAGAGATAGACAATGATATCTCCATACCAAGGGTCGAGTGAAGAGACGAGGAATAAATGTTCATCGGGAAAACTTTCCTCATAAATATTATCCTCTCCACAAGGCAGCTCGGAAATTAGCTCGACAAAAACCATAGACTTCTTAGACTTGGCGGACAAGAACTCGAGACCAAATTCTTGTAGAATGACTATCCATCGATTATATTTGCCCCTAATCACTCACCTACTGAGGACAAACTGAAATGGATTGACAGCTGCTAAGACAAAAGTTTTGCGTAGCAAAATATAATGGTGGAGCCGCTGGATAGCATGGACAGCTACCAAGGCCAACTTCTCAACCGGAGAGTAGCGAAGTTCAGGACCTATCAAGCCTCGGCTCAAATAATAAATCACATGCTCTGTGAGATCATCATCTTCCTGAACAAGAACCATACCAATGGTTGATTCTGCTGCAACGAGATATAAAAGGAAGTCCCTACCATAATCCGATGGAATCAAAAGCGAGGTAGAGACTAATGCCTTTTTCAAAGCATCGAACGACCGCTGCACAAAGTCGTCCCACACAAATGGAACTCCTTTCCGTAGCAAACACATGAACCCTTTAGTGATCTCAGCATAGTTCGCTATAAACTGTCTTAAGAAATTAGCCTTCCCTTGAAGACTTTGAAGTTGCCGAATTGAGGAACGGGGAGGCAACTGAATTATTGCCTCTACCTTGAAGGGATCAACCCTAATCCCTTCATTTGACACAATGAACCCTAATAACCGACCGGATGTAATCACGAAAATGCACTTGTTGGGATTCAACTAGATTTTATAAAAATGACATCGCTCAAAAATCAATCAAAGATGACTAGGGTGATCAGTTCTCTTTCGAGAACGAGCAATGAGATCGTCCAAGTATGCTTTGATGATATGTTTAATGTCGTGGAAAGCATATGACATGGCCTGCTGGAAAGTCGCTCCAACATTTTTAAGACCAAAGGCATCTTTCTGTATGCAAAGGTACCCCAAGGACATATAAAAGTTGTCTTATGTTGATCTTCAGGATGGATAGAGATTTGATTATAACCGAAAACGCCATCCATGAAGGAAAAAATCTCATTACCCGCACACTTGTCAATAATCTGATCAATGAATGGCATGGGGTAATTATCTTTCGGACAAGCCTTGTTTAGGTCCCTAAAGTCGATGCATACTCGGATTGTTCCTTCCTTTTTATCCATAGGGACTGAATTAGAAACCCAATCGGTAAGAGGAACAGGGTATATAAAACCCGCCTTGACCAGCTTCTCTACTTCAGCTTTAATGGTTGCTGCTTTCCTAGGATTAACCGGTCGAAGTCTTTGACGAACCGGTTTGGCGTTTTCATACTTCTTGATCTCATGTTGAACTATAGAAGGATCAATGCCAGGCATTTCTTCATAAGACCAAGCAAATACATCTCGAAATTACTTGAAAAGGTCGGTGTAAATTTGAATTTCTTCAGGGGAACATTCAATTCCGATAAGAGATTCTCAATCACGTTAGGGTTCCTAGGGATGTTTATAGATATCGTTTTTGAAATCACTGACATATTACCTTCTGCACGAAAGTGTGCTGGAGCCAAAGGATATGATACCGTACAAACATCACTAGTAAAGAGCTCGGAGAACATAGATTCTACTTCCTTCAATGGAGGAAGAAAATATGAACAATGGTGTAAGTCTTCCCAAGGTCGATCTATACCCATCATTACTTCTAGGATTTCTTCTTCAGAAGGTAAAACCGTATCTAAGCAGTCCAAGGCAGGGGTAGAATCAAGGGGTCCAGGCCGGGGCCACATCACCATCTAACTCCTCAGAAAAAGGAGTAGAGTGGTTGTCTGTAGAGTTAACGATAGTTTGATATCTAAGCTCAGCTGAAAACATAGGGAATGCCATTACATTGACTTGTCCTTCAGCTAATGTGGTTGTAGGTGAAGGCAAGGTCCAAGTGTCTGAAAAATAATGAGTTCAGAAGAACTCTTTTCGAGGAGATTCCTTAGACAATGAAACGACATTGATTCTAGCGATAGGAGAGGGAAAATCAAAGGTACCCATCAATGAAGAATACATCCCAACTCTTAGATTCTCAGTAGGTGGACGAGGGTTATCCACTAAAGGAACAATAGAGTCAGAAGTTGCTTAAGGATCAACAGGAAAATAATCCAATTGATCAACCTTAACGATTTTCCCTTCATGAGGAAAGCAAAGGACATGAAACAAAGTTGAAACAACGGTGTCCATTTCATATACCCAGTTCCTTCCTAAGAGGAGATTATAGTCTAGGTTAGCATCAATGACTTCGACTTAAATATTGACGACCTTCCCCTCAACACATATAGGGAAGGCCGGGATAATCCCATGCGGCTTATGAGAATGCCCATCAAATTCTGTCAGGAGGGTAGGTGAAGGAACAACCGAAGGAGATCCAATGGCCTTCTAGCATGACATCGACTTGATGCACATGGAAGCTCCTTCATCAATAACGGTACGAAAAATGTTAATTTTCTGGTATGTAGACTTTATTTGAAAAGCCATATGATGAGGGAGTCGCTTTTTGACATTTAGCATGTCGAAAGTGAGCACTAAAGAGTTAGTTGGATCAACTGCCCCAATTACCGATAACAAAGCACTTCGTTGAGCTGGACACGACTGGAGAACCTATAAAGTGGACATGGTGCATGGACTCTGAGCCGAATCCTCAAAAATAAAGTAATTCTGGGTGACCCTAGCGTTAGGATTAATAGTTGCGCATTGAGCGGAACCTTTCGGTATCCATGGTATAGTCTCAACAGGGGGTCGCTCAATATGAAAATCGGTATTCCTAGGAGTAGCTTTTTCCTTGGAAGTTTTACCTTCATCGTAATCATGTGACCGAGTGGACACATGGAAATTAGAACCCATCATGAAAACATTTGATGATTTCTCCCCTTCCTGGCTGCCCCCCGCAGAGGTACACGGATTTGAACTCGTGCCAGCAAGCAATTGTTGCCCTTGGGGAAAAGGGTTGGTTAACACAACTTGAGAACTAGAAGTCCCTTGCTGCCCTAACAAGTGCTGAGCATCCTGAATCTTTGGGCAAAGATGAGTTAAATGGTCTCTGTTAGTTCTAGTCTTCGCAGCCTGTCACCAGGGATCAACATGAGCTCTTACTATGTCTGGTTTTGTTAGATGTTTTGCACATGATGTTCAACACAAAACATGTCACAAATGTTTCCATCAGAAGAATCATGGAAAAATATTTCCAACGGTATATGACACTCCCATAACCGGTTCCTGGATTAGAAGAAATGAATGAGTGATTCTTGGTTATGCATGTTTTGAGGTTAGTTGTTGCACACAATGACAAGTTTAGTACAAAATCAGTTTCTGAAGTAATGGTAAGGAATTTTGCAAAAGTGAAAGAGGTTTTTGTTTAAAACATACTAAATAACCTAAACCTCCTTTAGTTTATGCACAAGTGCTACTATGTGGGAGATATACAGTGATATTTGGAGCCTACAGTAAAACAAAGCAAATTTTTCATATTTTTTACTGTTTTAGTCATTTTAGTGCGGGGCCATTTTACAACAGATGGAAAGTAATTCTGCAAAACCCAAGGCGGTTTTTGTTAAGC
Organism: Pinus taeda; assembly: GCA_000404065.3. NCBI lineage: Eukaryota > Viridiplantae > Streptophyta > Pinopsida > Pinales > Pinaceae > Pinus > Pinus taeda. The sequence goes on along the minus strand of APFE030317909.1, from coordinate 137,523 downwards.
ATGAGAAATGTAACAAAAACCTCTTTATTTTATTCACAGGTGTCATGGATTGGGATATGTGACTAGATCTTTACAGCTCATTTTCACAGATTTAAAATTTTTAATGATTTTCTGTTTTAGAGATGATTTTGTGGAACATATTGCGAGTAAATGGAAACGAATTTCCCAAATTTGAGAGACAAGTTTTTCCATCATGACCTTATCTACAAAAATCTCTTTCAGGTTTGTAACAGGTGCTATGGTTTAGGAGATACAAGTTCATCTTTAACACCTATTTTCAGAAATTCGGCCCAAGTTTTATGTAATTGATTCTATTTTGAAGAAAATGGTTGAGATCAATTCCCTTAGTACAAGGATGAGAAAATGTATATATTTTATGAATTTCATAGTGTAGGGGTTGGATTTTGGCAGCAAAGAAGCATTTGGACTGTGTAAAGTTTTATTGAATATCATAATAAAGCAATTTTGCCCTTTGGATCTGGGATTCATCATGGTGCTAATGTTTAGTATGTTTTTCCTGTAATTCATTTACACATTAAGTTTTTTCTACCTTGTTACAACATTATCTAAGTGATATGTTAGGAATTCATCCATAATGATGCTCCTTTCATGATGATTTTGTTGCTAGTTGTAATGGTTGTCTTAGCAGAATTCATCCTTGGCTAAATGCTTTGTTGAGCAACCTCGTGATTCTCTTTCATCTAAAGTTGTTGTTGCAGATTCAACATTTGTCTGATGCCTGCAGGGCAGTGGGCTTTCTCTCCTATACTTCTCACATTTATAATCTTCACTTGGCTGAACACGACACTTAATTTTCCCCAGGTTTGCCGGCAGAAATTGGCATCACTTCCATAGTCCAAATCATCATTTCTCTTGTTGTTTTGACCCAAAACAAATCCAATCAAACTCCTTTACATCTATACCTAGCCTAAGATCAGTTGTTATATCAGTCGATCTCAAGCCCTTAGTGACCATAATTAGCTGATATTGACCCGGAGAGAGCCCTCTCCTGTCCTGGTAGGGCTAGCTACCAGGCTGAGCATGGTTTGCTGTGGACCTAGAATCTTACCTTTTCAACCTGAGGTAAATCTAGGCTCTAACATAGTGGCGACTCCAATGGGGAAGAAAAATTTATTTGTTTGTTAGTGTTCTTGTTTTATAAGCTACAGACGGAGTCTGAAGTTTAGCCAGGTAGCCTTTGAAACACTTTTTCTTTGCGTTAGCGCAAGTACATAAAAGCTACTTCAGTCAATCTCCAGTCTAGTCTTATAAATGGAAAGTCTAACTTGCAAATTGCCCTAGTACATGTATCAAGTTAGATCTGATTGTCAATGGTGGACAACAGTCAGACACATATGAAGGCTGAAACATTCACCTGGCGACTCCAACTCAATCCAGAGATTCCAGCGCTCATTGATCCGTTCATGCATTAAAATAAAATGGTAGGGTATGTGGCAGACCCTTTGTTTTGTGAAGCTTTAAAAGAAGTTAGAGATCAATTAGTGGATTTTGAAATTGATGAAGCATTTTTCATTGTCGTGCTTAAATGTTTGAGATCTCCGAAGTTTCCTCTTAAAGCTAAAACTGGTTTCTTTGAGTTAGTTTTTGAAAAATTTGAGAAGGAGATTCAATATTTAAATGATCAGATCCAATCATATGAATTCCGAGATCCCAAAAAGTTCTTGGAAACTCTCCCTCCTTCAAAACAAGAAGCAATAGAGCTGCTCGTGGATATTTGCATTGATAGTTTGCAGCTGGAAGAATATATTGAGGAGTTGGGGCAGCAAACAAAGTCTGGTTTTTTTTATCCTATTATGATGTACATGGAAATTTTGTTCAGTTTAAATGATAAATCAAATTATCTTTTACATAACAGACTCATTATGTGCATGTATGGATGTCAGCGTTTACATTTGTGTCCTAGTTGAAGCACTTTCAAGCATCATCCTTGTCACAGTTACTTGATTGGTTAATCTGGCATTACAACGTTACTTGATCTATTGGTCTTGCAGCAAAGTGGGTTAGTTTTGTACATAAATAAGCTGCCCGGGGCAGCATTTCAGTTTTCAGTATTTGTTTATGTACATGTTGCAGTATTTATATGTTTTTGGATTGGTATGAGTTGTTTTGGGTTTGCAGTTGTTTGACCATCCATGCCTAATCGAAGAGGCACTGTCTGCTTTCTAGAGATCTGTAGTTCTTGGCACCTCCAAGGAGCTACCATCCCCATTAGAGCCGATGTTAGTTCCAGTCTTCATAGCCTGTCACCAAGGATCAACATGGGCTCTTACTATGTCTGGTTTTGTTAGATGTTTTGCACATGATTTTCAACACAAAACATGTCACAAATGTGTCCATCAGAAGAAGCTCGGAAAAATATTTCCAACGGTATATCACACTCCCATAACCAGTTCCTGGATTAGAAGAAATGAATGAGTGATTCTTGGTTATGCATGTTTTGAGGTCAGTTGCTGCACACAATGACAAGTTTAGTACAAAATCAGTTTCTGAAGTAATGGTAAGGAATTTTTCAAAAGTGAAAGATGTTTTTGTTCATCACATACTAAATAAAAAAACCTCCTTTAGTTTATGCACAGGTACTACTATGTGGGAGATATACAATGATATTTGGAGCCTACAGTAAAACAAAACAAAATTTTTATATTTTTTTACTGTTTTAGTCATTTTAGTGCGGGGCCATTTTACAACAGATGGAAAGTAATTCTGCAAAACTCAAGGATCTTTTTGTTAAAAATGAGCCATGTAACAAAAACCTCTTTCCGTTTATTCACAGGTGTCATGGATTGAGATATGTGACTAGCTCTTTACAACTCATTTTCACGGATTTAAAATTTTTATGATTTTCTGTTTTAGAGATGATTTTGTGGAACAGATTGTGAGACAATGGAAACGAATTTCCCAAATTTGAGAGAGGTTTTTCTCCATCATGACCTTATCTACAAAACCTCTTTCATTTTTGTAACAGGTTCTATGGTTTAGGAGATACTAGTTCATATTTAACACCTAGTTTTAGAAATTCGGCCCAAGTTTTATGTAACTGATTCTATTTGAAGAAAATGGTTGAGCTCAATTCCCTTAGTACAAGGATGAGAAAATGTATATATTTTATGAATTTCATAGTGTAGGGGTTGGATTTTGGCAGCAAAGAAGCATTTGGATTGTGTAAAGTTTTATTGAATATTATAATAAAGCAGTTTTTGCCCTTTGGATCTGGGATTCATCACAGTGCTCATGTTTAGTATGTTTTTCCTGTAATTCATTTACACATTATGTTTTTTCTGCCTTGTTACAACATTATCTAAGTGATATGTTAGGAATTCATCCATAATGATGCTCCTTTCATGATGATTTTGTTGTTAGTTTTAATGGTTGTCTTAGCAGAATTCATCCTTGGCTAGATGATCTGTTGAGAAACCTCGTGATTCTCTTTCATCTAAAGTTGTTGTTGCAGATTCATCATTTGTCTGATGCCTACAGGGTAGCGGGCTTTCTCTCCTATACTTCTCACATTTACAATCTTCACTTCTGAACATGGCACTTAATTTGCCCTAGGTTTGCCAACAGAAATTGGCATCACTTCCATAGTCCAAATCATCCTTTCTCTTGTTGTTTTGAACCAAAACAAATCCAATCAAACTCCTTTACATCTATACCTAGCCTAATATCAGTTGTTATATCAGTCGATCTCAAGCCCTTAGTGACCATAATTAGTTGAGATTGACCCGGAGAGAGTCCTCTCTTGTCCTGGTAGGGCTAGCTACCAAGCTGAGCGTGGTTTGATGTGGACCTAGAATCTTACCTTTTCAGCCTGAGGTAAATCTAGGCTCTAACAGTCTCCACTGCACACCTTGCATGGAAACTTGACTTTCTTTCTAGACTCATTTCTACCACCACCAGCATTATTGCCAAATTTATTTGCGCCAGCCTTCCCTTCCTGACTCTTTTTCTTACCTCGTCCTTTCTTTTTTCCATTGGAATTTTGATTTCCTTTGGGGTTATCATATTGGACGACATTAATCGAAGATGGTTGGGAAGCTGAAGGGTTAAACGATGTGACTTGGTTGTTAGGAGTAGTTTACAAAGACAAATGTTGCAATTGGCTCAACAAGTTCACCGCATTTGTGTCTACTGATCCAACGATACCATCCGCATGGGGACCTGGCTTCAACTTGGCTATGTCAACCTTCAACCCAGGAGCATCTGGCAAGATTTTTTGTAGGATCCCAAACTGAGAGTAAATTAATTCTAATTGCTGGGCCCTAAAAATAGCTTGCTCCTCAGAATAGACTCCAGAAATGGAGACATCTTTAGAGGTTTCAGGTTGTAAAGATTTCAAAAACCATTCGAGATGGTATTCTGGAGGGATTTCAGCTTTAATGAGCCTCTTTCTCCATCTCCATTTTTGAATATGGTCAGAAATGTGAGTTGTCATGTCCTGACGAAAAGTCGCCAAAAGTTCAGCTCTGGCATCATATTAGACAGGCAACTGGAAATAATTTAAGAAAATAGTAGCTAAGTCAGTGAAAAATGTAAAGCTGCCCCCTGGCAACTCTATATACCACTTGGCCGCATTACTAGTCAAGGTGCGTTGAAAAAGTCTCAACCTAATCGAGTCATCAATAAAGGATTTTGATGAGCACCACAAATGGAATGTGGTTACATGGTCGCCTGGGTCTTCACCGCCCTTTCATTTGAATTTTGGAATGTCCAAAGAGAATTTGGTTGGGACCGAAGGCCAGGCCGGATTATATTTGATTGGATCGTTTGTTAATTTCGTGAGGTCTGGCAAGTTCAAAGTTGCCAGAAAAGGAAGCATAGGAGGACCTTGGGGATTACACCTAGACTGGGCAGAGCTCCCAAAGTTCTGAAAAGATTGGCCTGGATTTTCAAAGGCACCAGGCTGCCCGAAGTATCCAGCAGAACTAGCTGAACCAAAAGGCGAACCTTGTGATCCAGCAAAAGTCAGAGTTTGACCAACTCCGGCCGCAAAACCTCCATAACCAGCGAAGCTTCCTCCTAAATAAATATAAGGAGTCGATAACCCCTGATAAGGATTCCAAGCAGAAGCTAAGGGAGGAATACTTCGAAACGAACTAACCGTGGAGTACGGCCCATTCCCCTGTTGGCTAAAAAATTGATTCCCAGTTCCCATGCCACTAACCGCAAGGTTAATCCAACCTTGAAAAGGATTACTTCTTTGTCCTGTAGAAGAAAAAGGCATAGATCGTACTGTCGGGTTGGAATGTGGTATATGACCACTTCCAAAAGGAAAACCTGGAATAAAATAGATCCACCCATCATGGGTCTAGAGGCACTAAACAGAACTGACCGAATACCCTGTGAATGGGTGCCAAACGGAAAAAATCCAGAACTAAAAGCATTGGTTTGGGAATTTCCACTCGTAAAAGGAATGGAGGTAGACCCAACTAATGATGTGCTAGCAAAAGATCCAAATAAAGAAGCAGAGGGGATGGAAATCATTCCTCCCCCTTGTACTAATGTGGGAGTTTTCATAGTTGTAGCACTTGTAGTAGAAGCCATGCTTCCAGTAGTGGTCATCGATGGTAAGTGCGTAATGTGACCTGGACTTGACGGTCTATGCGTCGGAGTCCCAACGTATCATAATACTTCTGGATAACTAGAAGGTAGGGGCGAATTCAGAGCTGCTAACGACTCTGGGAGTTCTTCTACCTCTATGTTATCTTCCGTCTGAAAGAGAACTCGAGAAAGAACGGGAGTGTTCATCTCTTGTTCTGTGGAAGTACCAGGCATATTCTAAACACTAATGCACCCGAGAGGAGGATTAATCCCTGATGCGTCAGCTGCCACGGGATGAAACCCACTGGCAGTATTACCTCTGCGCCTTCTAGGAGAAGGATCTAAACTTGGTGGTGAAAGACCACGAAGTCTTCCAGACCGTCTAGGTGATCGGTCAGCCACTTTGAATTTTTTATTAAGATCTAACTAAAGACTCAAAAAATTGAAAGCTAGGCCAACTAGGAGCACAGAGCACACACTAAAAAGTCCCTAAAAGATATCAGCAAGTCAAACAACTTTCAAGTATTTCCGCTCCAGGTGATGAGGACTAGACACCAAAATACAAGAAAGTGAAGTAAGGGGCCTTCTGAAGATAGTCTGGGATAATGACGGCCCAGTCCTATCAGCGAAGGTAACAGAGGAAGTTATGCTGACCGCCTAACAACACCTTGCACCGGTGCAAGCCCCCAAGCTTCGCAAAGGTGCCCTCCAGTAGTATCGTTGAGAGTGATACAACGTCAACCTCAGGTGCCACAGGATTCCCCTCCATAGCCACCTGTGTAGATCCCTAGGAGTAGCAACTAAGGTTACCAACTCGTGTCAGAAGCTAGGCGGAACAGTCTTGAGGTAAGATCCGACAAGTAGGAGAGGGGGTATATCTCTTCCCTGTCTTCAAAAACCCTCATGCTTAACTCCCAGATCCGGAGCTTTCCTAGTCTCCCTAACGCTATTGGATTTTCACTCACTATTCAGACTCCTATGTTTGATAGTTTAAATGGCCTTGGAGAGTTGTCTCTCCACTCGCCTAATCCAAGGCCCTAAAATATCCTAAAACTTGTTGGTGTGTGTAACTTGACAATTTATAAAAATTTCTAGTATATTTTAATTAGCGCTTGTTTTTAAATGGGTTGTTCTTTAAGTCAAGGGATAAGCAAAAGTGAAACTAGTGGTGTTTTGACGCAAAAGAAATTAATAAAAACCAAACTATATGAAAATGCACTTGTTTTGGTTTTTCGATGAAAGAAATTTCTACTAGGTTCAGAGGAACTTCAAAGAAAGCAACAAATTTTTCTTTTCTTTTCTTTTACTCACGCTTCACACTAAAAACCAAACTATATGCAAATGCACTTGTTTTTGTTTTTCGATGAAAGTAATTTCTTCTAGGTTTAGAGGAACTTCAAAGAAATCAACAAATTCTTCTTTTCTTTTCTTTTACTCACACTTCACACTCACAAAAATTGGATGCCTAAAAAGATGCACAAATTTATCCTAATGCAATAAGTACATGCTGATGCAAAACTCAAAACTACTCTTAAATCAAGAAATGAAAGTTACTTGTTTATTAATTTTTAATTTTCCATTTAAAATGTTTAGATAGAATATAAGTTGTTGATGCTCATTTCGTCCAAACACTAAAAGCAAGTTTCAAGACAAACAAAAATGCACTTTCACTCATAAAAAGGAAACTAAATCAAAACCAAGTTCAAGAAGCAAAACCAAGTTTCAAGAAGTTTTCTTCAAAAGCAAAACAAAAATGACTTTTCAAAAGTGCTCTAAACAAGACTAAAACTTTATGATCGAAGAATAGGCAATGAAACGCTTTGCGAGTTTGCAACACAAAACAAGCGAGAACTCAACAAAAAAAAATGTGTTTCAAAATGCTCTTAACAATAAAAAAGCAGCAACAAGAGCTCGGAAATAAAGACCAAAAGATTGAAAAGACAACTTTCAAGAAAGTGTAAACTAACAACTTTCGGGAAGCAAGAAAAGCAGATGGTCATAAAGATATAGTTTTGACATGCAAACCAAAAAAGTCACCAAAACAAAACTTGACACAAAGATTGAAATCAATCTTTCTACCCTGAAGACACAGAGCAGCCAAGATTCCTAGCAAGAAATCTTCTGTGCTTGAGAAAAAACGATGACATTTGCAAGAAAAACAAATAAGACCAACACTTTCCACAACCACAGAGAATTTGAAATCAGATACTTGCTGTAAAACTAAAGATTGACACAGAAAAGTAGCTGTTCAGGACTGAATCAGACTAGCAGATAGACCTTCAGAAACAAAAAGATTTGAAAAATCTTGAAAATTTTAAGATATACACAACTGTGTTAGCGCATAGTTGCATGTATACGCGACTCAGATTAAGGAAACATGCGTATATACGCTTCTGTAAACTGAAAAAAATAGCATATATAAAATATTTCAAGAAAAAACAAAAAATAGTATGAAGAAACTAATCAAACTTACAATTCAGGTTCCATAGGAACAGACTACATAGTAACAGCAAGCAAACAGATAGTTGAAGCCTGATTGGCTTGAATAAACCCAAACTAGGAACAACAATACTGTTGTCCCCAGCGGAGTCGCCAAATCTGTTAAGGGATAAATTCCCCTAGGGTCTTGGGTTGATACCCTAGCAGATCGGAGGTTATCTATACATAGAAACACACATTCCATACAACCATAATGCTAATATAAGCAAACTCTACAATAAGGGGCATACCTGGCGTCCTTCATTCGAGAAGATCCTGCCAGGGTCCAAACCCTCTTGGAGTTCCTTTTGCTCCTTCAACCTGCAAAACAATCAATTCAAGAAAGTACAACAGTGTATGGACTAAACATCATAAAGAAATCATCTTCATAGTATATTGAAAGGTAGTTAGTTATGCAATTAAACAACCATTCATATATGAATCATGACATTGATATCATAAACATGAAGAAGATTTATATCAGGAACAAAGACAAGTGTTTCTTTTATTATAGACAAATAAAGTACAGAAAGGAATAATTTCACCTGATTCGTCCTTTGGCAGGCTCCAAGTGGAACCGTCCTCCGGATTCATCCAGTCTCAAGCCTTTAACAAACTCCTTCCATGACTTACTCCATGATATCTCAAGTAGTAGATAGACATCATCACACAAGGAAACAAGGGTTTCTTGTAAATGGGGGAAGTGCAAGAGGCACTAGGATCTTCAGACCTGGTCAGGGAAATCTCAGCATAGTAATATTTCTCTCTCTTCTCTCCTCCCTTAGGCCTTCCCTTTGAAGCCTTTTTATACTTCTCCCAAAGTAGTTTTTTAGTTGGGAATTCGTTGGGAACAGTTGGGCCACGGGCACTAATAGGTAATCAACAGGTAAAACACGTGATCTCCGTCCGAAATGAAGGAGATTTTTTTTTTTTTAAGTGTTTTAAGACATATATGCGGGTTGGGTATACATAGACCCGTGTACACACACATTTAGCTCAAGGAAATGTCATGTATAGGGAGTAAAACACTGTTTTTAAAATTTTTGGACCAGGTCTAGAAGGAGGGGTTGCTCTAGGCCATAAGCGCAGCATCGCAAACCTCAAGAGTGAGATTTGGAGCTATAACACCCCCCCCCCCCCCGGCTACACACATTGACACAATGAAGGGGCTCCGCCCCCCTTCTAACCCCCCGGTTAACTATGTGGGCTAGTCGTGGAAAGAATATAACACAACCCAACATCACTATTAGTCCTGCTAAATTGAATGTGATTCAGTTTCATGGTTAAATTGTGAATGGTCTCTGATTTGAAACTAAATTAAACATCAGTTTCAGTTTTAATTCCATTGAAGAATGTCGACTCCTATATGAGTGATTGGATTGCAATTTGGCTTTAATACGAGCTTGTCCAGCTGTTAATTCAGTGATTGATTCATTTGCACTTGAATCTATGCATGATGTTTAACCTTTTTTTTATCACGCTCCTGTTGAAAATATATATGATGTTTAAACCTCAGTATTATGTTCTTTCAGGATAGATTAGGAATGTTAGGACTAGATTAGAGTGGTAGAAGTAGTTAGATATGATTTAATACATAGTGGTTGTCTATTTTAGTTTGTTGATCTAACTGAAGTCTTCCTCCCTAAAGCAATCTTTCGACATGTTCAAACAGTTTACGGGGTCCCTTAAAACCCACTGGAGCTAGCCATTCCAACCAAGAGTAGGCCTAATTGGGTCCTATGATCAGGTTAGTTCCCCTTGTTGGCACAACGAACATTAGCCATGTCAACAAATTGGCACTAGAAGGAGGGCCTGAACCGCCGTCTCCAGCTTTTCAAGATTTCATCTATAAGTGCCACACATGGATTCAAAAAGATTAATGTATGGATCGTAAAGGTTAGAGAGATCCTACCACACATCTGAAAGAGCCTTATTTTGAAGAAACAGAGACCCCTCTAAGTCTTGTTTCCGGGTCACCCAAGGAAGAGAGACTATGGGAGTATCCTATCACTCAGGAACAACCAGTTAGAGCACTTACTCGGGCTTATGCTCGTTCCCTCTCACAGCTTCCCATATTTCACTCTTTACCTTCGACAACTAAGAGAAAGCCAAGGATTTTTACCCTGAGCAAAGATACATCTACAACTACTTCTCTTGAAGATATTGTGCTAGAATCCTTGCAAAGTATTGACACCCCTTGGGAAGAAATTCCCAAGGATTCCCCTTCTAAAGGTAACTCGCTTTATTTTGAGAATCCTAATGGAGGAGCCTCCAACCAAAACTTCCTTGTCCATAATATGGCTAGTGTCCCTCCTCCAGGTGGAAATCAACCTCCACCTCCTCCTCTGGGTGGGAATCAACCTCCACCTGCTCCAGGAGCACTCCCTCCTTGGCTTGCACAAGATGTTATAGTGGTACTTGGGTAGCAGCATCACTTACCCAAAAACATAGAAAGAGTGTTACCCAATTTCAACCTTGAGTGGCGGGATACCGCTAATAACCATATTCACTCTTTCTTCCTAGTCTTACCCAGGTTGGGGGTCGCCGATGAAGATGTGGTGTTCCTCCTGTTCTCTTTTACTTTGACTGGTGCAGCCTCCACATGGTATTTCAGCTTGAGAATAGGGTCAATCACCTCTTGGGATGCTTTTCAGCAGGCCTTTTTAGACAAATTTGGTGATGAAAAAATACCTGCGACCTTAGTTTTAGAATTATCCCATCTAAAAATGGAAATCAAGGAGAAGGTTAAGGATTTTAATATCTGATTCAACACCTTATTCAATAGAATCTTAGCCACCACTAGACCTATTGAAGAAGTTCTCATGGAGTTCTATGTCTATGCTCTTCCTGTCCCTACAACGATGTGGGTTAAAAGGAGTAATGTGCAGACCTTACAAGGTGGTATCGATGAAGCAGTGAAATTTGAAAATGAAATGATCAGCCTCACAACATGCCACCCTACAACTGGAGAAAAGAAAGTCTCCCAGACATCCAAGAATAATAATGGAAAAGATAACAAAGGGGCTGAAATTAAAGACAAGGACACCATGGATGTGGAAGGGTTGCATCGAATCATTAAGAAACTTATGAACACAGTTATTGATATGAGAAGGAATCGTGGAGAAAGTACTAGTGGGAAGGGAGGAGATTATAATAACAGAAAACCCTTCAAAACTTTCTATCGGAAGAAAATAGAAGGTGCTCATGGTCAGTTTGCATTGCGTGCTCCACCTAATGAAGGAGCTTTAAACACAGAAGAATTGGCTCTGATTGGATTTCTCTTGAACAAAGAAGAACGTATACTGGAACTTGAACCAAAACGAGGAGATGAAGAGGAATACCAAGTAGAAGAACCCTCAAATGAGTAAACCCAAATTAATGTGTTGTGGGATTTCCATAGTGATGAGAATGACGACGAGGGAGATAATGCCGCAGAAATCAACGCTAATGAGATCCACACGCACAGTAAAGGGCCCCTTCCAGGTGTGACAAAGCCTTTAGACCGAACAAAGAAAGATATTTTCCCTATGAAAGCATCCATTCCCAGAGTTCCTGTCGAGAATAGTAGGCCTGGTGGTCAATCTAAGAATACCCCTGTTGCAAGTCACCCAGAGAAAGAAAATGCATCTCCCACTGCAACGAAGGCTACTCAGCATGGTAAACTCCCACTTAAAAATGGCAAGACAGGTATGTTTACTCTACCCTATCCCATTTATAACATTGATTATAATATTGTGGATGATCTCAAGAAGTCTAGCGCCAATATCACATATTTTGACTTGTTAAAATTAACACGGCAAAGAGATTTGCTGCTAAAAGCTATGAATGAGCAAAACTTCAAACTGCCCACCACCTCAAGCACCCAAACCAAGAAGCCAATGTCCAAACCTCTTAGTACCACTAGTGCAGCCTAAATACCATCAACTATGGAGGCCACGTTATCCAAAATGAACCAAAAACCCCAAGATGTCAACGCATCGATGATAGGGAGGAAATCTAAATCTATGACTCCACCGTTCCTCATTATGTTTGAAATTTTGAACATGAACGTCCACAATTGTTTGGTAGATTTCAACGCCTCATCCACTATCATGCATTATGATGTCGCTAAAAGACTTCAGGACATACCTGAAAAAACTGGAACTTGAATCATGCAATTAGATAGGACAAATGTGACAGTAATTGGAGAAATGAAGGATGTGTTGATTCGGATGGCTGCTAAACCACAATATACATAGGTCATTGATATAGTGGTAGTCGATATACCTGAGGCCTATGGAATTCTGCTTAGCAGGGATTGATCAGCAAAATTAAACGGATACTTCTTAATTGATTTGTCCCATATCTTGTTGCCTCAGAAGGGAAAGGGTGATATGCTGAGAGTCGATAGGGAAATATACATGAAGTATGTAGTAACGGAACTAAATGGTCCCAATGAACCTGTAGTGTTTACCAAATCCATCCTTTGAAACTATAATTTCAATGTCTATACTACATAAACCTCTTTTGGAGAGTTTCATGTAGAAACTGTTGAAGAAATTTTGACACACACAGTGGGAAATTCCCTCCCATAATCCAACTGATGAGCTATCCTATATTATAGTATATGATAGGACCAATTCCTTAGATAGTAGTTCAATTGATGTAACATTAGATGCAATATTCTGGACACTCTATTTTGATGGTTCCAACTGCCTTGAAGGTGTAGCTGCTAGAAGTATTCTCATTGACCCGCAAGGGAACCAACATCTAAAGGCCAGCCAGTTGGAGTTCGAATGCACCAACAACATAGCTGAATAGGAAGGCCTGCTTGCAAGGCCTGAAAAGAACCATTGGTATGAATGTTAAATATCTTAAAGTTTTTGGTGACTCACAGATAATCGTAGATCAGGTAAGGAAAATGATACATTGCAATTCTCCACACCTGATAAGGTACCAGCATGAGGTATGGGATTTAATTGATAGTTTTGATTCCTTTAATATTACATACATACCTCGAGGGCAAAACCAAGATATTGATCTGATGGATAATATGGCTGCTAAACTTTTGCTTGATTTTAGACTGAAGAAAAATAAATGTTCTGTTGAATTGATTTTCAGACCATCCGTGCCTTGCAACATCTCGAATTGGTAGGTTTTCGAAGATGATGAGCAAATCCTTGAGTTCCTACATTACGAGAAGACATTCAAGAGTGTAGTCATTGATGAAAACGAGCATGACAAGCTTATGAGTGAAAGGGAAGATGAGGAAAAGGATCAACTCAATGTGATTCCAAAATTAGTTGTTAGGATGGAGCATTTGTATGATTTGGATGATAAATTCAAGAAACCTACTAACTGCAAAACACATAGCTCATCCATGAAGTATGAAATGGTCAACCTTGGGACCGAAAAGACCCCAAAAATGTCAATCTGGGCCTGGGGTGCTCTCCACAGGAAAGGGCTGCATTTGTCAAAGTATTTAAAGAATACAAGGATGTCTTTGCATGGACATGTGAAGACCTAAAGACCTTTGATACCATTATTATGCAGCATGTGATCCCTTTGGAAAAGTAGGCCAAGCCCTACCAACAAAAGTTGCATAAGATGCATCCAAGCCGAGAACCTTTGGTGAAAAAAGAACTTAACAAGATGCTAGATGCTAAAATCATATTCCCGGTTAGACACACCCACTCGGTAGCCAATCTCATGCCAGTGAGAAAGAAAAATGGAGACATCAGGCTATGTATTGATTTCAGAAACCTAAACAAATCATCTCAAAAGGATAACTATCCTGTCCCTTCTATGGAACACATCCTTCAGTGCGTTTCTAGGTTTGAAATGTTGTCCCTATTAGATGGGTTTTCAGGATATAATTAGGTACTGGTATCTCATAGGGATCAGCTTAAGATAGCTTTCAACACCAAATGGGACACATACGCCTACCATAAAATTCCTTTTGGCCTCATTAACGTGGGTGCCACATTCCATAGAGCTATGGACATAGCCTTCCGAGGGTTGATGAACATATTGGTAGTGGTGTACATGGATGACATCACTGTGTATTCATATCATAGGAGGGATCTCATTTATCACCTGAGGTAGATTTTTGAAAGATGCCGAAGGTATGGAATTTCTTTGAATCCCAAGAAGAGCATCTTTGCAGCCACAGAGGGGAAACTACTAGGACATATCCTTTCTAAAGATGGAATTGTGATTGATCCTGAAAGAATACAAACCATCATGAGAATAAAACCCCCTGCCAATAAAAAAGCCATGCATTCTTTCTTCAGGAGGATTAATTTCGTTAGAAAATGCGTCTCAGGATTCACTGAAATAGTACGCCCCTTGCAACTGATGATGAAGAAAGACGTTGTGTATAAATGGAGCGATGAAGCCAAGGAAACATTTCGGCGAATCAAGGAAGCCATTGCTCAAGCTCCTACGCTAGTCAAACCTGATTTTGGCAAAAGGTTTCTTCTTATACACCTTTGCTTCTGACCTTTCATATGCCACAATTCTCACTCAAAAAAGTGATGACGGCAATGAAGTCCCCATTTCCTACATGAGTTTGAATCTCCAAGGAGCGGAACTAAATTACCCAGACGTGGAGAAACGGGGCTATGCAGATTTCAAGGCCATTAAACATTTCCGCCCTTACTTACTGAAGGCAAAGACCAAATTCATCATGCCCCATCCTGCTGTAAGAGCCCTCTTTGTGTAGAAAGAAATGGGTGAATGAAGAGGGAACTGGATAACCTCCCTTCAAGAGTTCGACCTAGAGATAAAGCCAACACAAATAGTTCAAGGGCAGGGACTTTGCAAGCTAGTGGCAGAAGCCTTAGTAGACCAAAACGAGACATCTGAAAAATTAGGAACGTTGAGCTTGCAATATGCACAAAGTAAACTTAGGGAGGAGCTCTTATGGAGCAATGAAGCATTGATGTATGAGCGAGAAGCATTGGAAACTTTTTTGGACCCTGAGTCATGGTACCACGACATACGCTTCTATCTAGTGTGGGGTTCGTGTTTTGAACACATGGATGCATCACAGAGGAGAGCTCTCAGATTGAAATCCAATCTATATCATTTGGCCGATAGCATCTTGCATAGAAAAGATCATGATGGAATCTGGTTGAGGTGATTGGAGAAAGATGATGCCAACCATGTATTGAAATAAATGCACGATGACCCAGCAAGTGGTCATTATGGTGGAGAGACCACTGCCCACAAAATATTGAGAGCTAGATATTATTGGCCCAAAGTGTTCAGAGACTCGTATGCCTATGCTCACAAATGCAAGGTGTGCCAAACCACTGCCGGATGAGAAAGAAAGCCCACTATTCCCCTCAGGCCTGTCATGATTTACCGACCGTTCCAGCAATGGGGCCTAGACGTCATAGGTGAGATCACTCCAAATTCCTCACAACAGCACAAGTATATACTCACAATGACTAATTACTTCACCAGATGGACTGAAGCCATCCCGCTCCGAAAGGTGAACGAAGATGATGTAATATCATTCATTGAGAAATTCATTATCAACATGTATGGCATCCCTAACGCTCTCATCTTTGATAACACTTCTTACTTTTCATCTCTGAGACTAACTAAGTTTGCCATTGATAAGTCAATCCATATAAAATATGTAGCAAACTATTACCCCCAGGGAAATGGAGTTACAGAGTCTTCCAATAAGAACCTTATCCGCATAATTCGCAAGACAGTCACTGATAACCAAAGGAACTGGCACAACACCTTGACAAATTCCCATTGGGATGATAGGGTCACCCCTAAAGTGGCCTTGGGAAACTATCCATACTTCCTAGTCTATGGAATAGAAGCCATCTTGCCCCCAAATGTTTCCCTCCCATCCTTACAGCTCTCCCAAGCTTCAGGAGGAAACCCTTCAGCCCCGCTTTGAGAAAGGATTGACCAACTGATGAAGATGGAGGAATTAAGGGATAGAGCCAGAATTAAACTCAAAAATCACCAAATGATTGTAGAAAAGTGGTTTAATCATCATCTGGCAGGAGATAAATATTTCTAAGTGGGGGAGCTAGTCCTGAAATGGGACAAGCTGAGTGAACCAAAGGGTAAACACACGAAATTCCAACACCTATGGTTGGCCCCATTCCAAGTGGTTGAAAAAATTGGTCAAATGACTTATAGGTTGAGAATGTTGCAAGGAGAGACTGACAAGCTCCCTGTTAATGGCCAGCATTTGAAGAGATAATTCCAGTAGCCACCACATGGTGGTTACCTCCTGAGTAGTTTAGAGTTCATTTCATTTTGCTATTAGTGTAGTTGTATTCCTGACCTTTATTTTTTTATTTTCTGCCAACTCTATTCTCCTACTGTTTTGAATTACATTCCTTTTCAATCAACTGATTGTAGTCCTCCAGTCTCGTTCTACCTTTTAGATTTGCCCTCATTCACCATTCTTGGCCTTTCCCTTCCTCATTAACTTGTTGATGATTCTATTGTTCCTCAATCCATCATTTCCCTGCAAATCAAACAAACTTTCTATCAGCCCATGAGCACTTGAGAATCAACAGTGGAATGCAAACTGAAACCCCTCATTGGAATCTATTGGGAATTGCATGAGATATGTTGATAGCTTGGATATTGGAGCATGTAGGGGCATCTTTACAAAACAAAATGTGTAACTACAGCTGGACTGGCATGGAGGAACGCTACATTTGAGTAAAGCCCACTCAGACCTAGCCTGTGCTTGCTTATAAGATTTACAATCATTCTCCATTGGTTGCATCCACTACACTAAATGGTCCAATACCTGTTACTCATGAGTAAACCTCCTTTCATGG
>APFE030317909.1:109253-120131 GCA_000404065.3 Pinus taeda | reverse complement strand
ACACCTAAATAGGTATAGATAGACCAATGATGGCCCTAAAGGGATTTTTGAAAGTGGGAAACAGGTAAAGGGAAGTCGATGAATCCCATAATTCTTCCATCAGAGAATGCCTGTCAAAATCATACCAGCAAGTAGAAGTTATTTGTCTCTATCCCTTCTAAAACAGTAATGTTTAAGTCGAACCCATGCTTGTCCATCTGTGTAATTTGCATTTCAAGTTTATTTTAACATCTTGATGTCCTATTGATATAAAGGTTATTTGGAGACAGAGATAACTAGTTCACCCAATAGTTCGCCATTTGTTGTGGCCACAACTACCACCCTATTAAAACATGCTCTGATAGCAAGTTTTTGAATGGGTCCCTAGAAGTTTGATTTCTCATTTGTCAAAATGATCTATTTTATCACATGAATGTCAACTTCTTGTCGAGTCAGTTTTCAAGGCCTGATGGCTAAGCCATTAAATATATCTCTGCTGCATGGATCATTCATGACAGAGCCTGTCCCTTTATCCTCTCCCTTCATCAAGATCTTTCAATCCTACAAACATGCATGGTTCATTGGTGCTTGCACAAACCATCACCCCTACCCTTATCATAATCTATTGTTAGTTTAACTCACAAAACCCTTCATCGCATATTTGTCATGTTATAATCCCTTTAAAAAGGAAACCCTTCGCAAAATACATAAACCATCCTTCTTTCGCTTATCACACTCAATATGGGTGCATAACACAAGGCATTCATGGCTTCTAGACCCGACAGGTTTTATTAACTCAAATGTATGCATTTCGGGTCGGGAGCCCATTGCATATCGCATATCGGCAGAGCCCGAGCCTTATACATATTACGCACAATGACATAGCGGACCCACCGATATATATATATATCTATATATATATATATAGTAGTTTCAGGTTCGAAGGCACCGTCACAAATAGCAATTAGCCTAAGTCCAAGGTTTATGCATATATATATGTGGCATGCCACTGGCCCCCGGACTCGACGACATTATTAACCGCATTATATATATTTGTTAGATCTAGGGCCCCATCGCATATTGCATATCGATGGAGCAAGGGCCTTATACACAGTGTGAGTGGCAATGTGGCGGATCCACCGATTTCTATGAACTCGAGCATATAACATTTCAAGTCCAGCATTATGGCTGGACATGGTTTTCCCCGCATATTCCTTTGTTTCTCAAAAAATATTGAAATCTCACTTTTCAAAGGCAAGCTTGTATTGCGGACCCGCCAGTAGTATATATATATATATATGTGTGTGTGTGTGTTTTCGGGTCTGGGGCCATATTGCATATCGGTGGAGCCCCGGGCTTATGCATACTGTGGTATGCAATATGCTTGCCCCGGCAATATTTGTAAGCGCCAATATATATCATTTGAGGTCCGGCTTGGGCGATTGGGGCAAGATTTCTTGTGTTTTCGTATATTTTCCAAACTTTTCGAAATCACAAAGGATCTGGTTTTTAATGAAAAACCGGGCCTGCGGAGTCCCAATAGTGCAATGATGCATTGGGGTAGTGGAATTCACGGGTCTTGTGACTTGAGAGGGGGCTAATACCCGATTGCAATGAAAGGAAGCCCTCGAAAACTATGTCGGGCCTATGGGTTGAGTGGGAAACTGTATGATTGACTATGTATCAGGCATAAATCCTTTTCATACTTGCTCTGTATTTTTATGAAATGAATGAAGGCAGTGTTGTGTTCGATTGATGCATTTTTTGTTCTATTGTTCACAATCACTAGGCTAATGATAGCTATCCTTGCAGGTGAGAAGTGAAGGATACAGGAGGGGATTCAAAGGGACATGTATGCAGAAGTGTTGCGTTTAAGAGTCTGGCCACGACCCCACGCGTTGCCTGTACATTCCACAAGCAAAGCTATCCTCGTTTCCATTGTGGGAAGGCAACATACAATCACCCTTTTCACCAGCATCTATTATCCTCCTCAAGAAAGGAATTGACATGGCAGTTATGCCTTCTATGTGCCAACGGTCACCCCAATCATCCTATCACTATGTAATTGATTAGCATATCCAAAATAGTGGGAAGATGAAGAGGCAAGGTGACCTCATCTTGTCGGTAGTTTCACCAACCTATCGCATCTGTACATACTGATCTGTGTAATGACAAAAGGGAAGGGAAAAGGCATGGAAGGTTGAGGGTTGTTCATGGTCTTTATAAATATTACCTCTAAAGAGGAGAAGGGGCTTTTGATTTTCGAGAAGAACAATGTTTCTTTATTGTGAATGAGGAGGACTATTTTTGAGGGAATAAGGAGCCTTTAGTTTCAGACTCATTGTATTGTTTTGGATCAGAGTGTTGTTACTGGCATGAATGCAAATGTGATTTATATTTTATGCATATTAATAATAACCTACAGTTCACTATTAGTCTTGTTAAACTGAATGTGATTCAGTTTCATGGTTAACTTGTGAATGGTCTCTGATTTAAAACTAAATTAAACATCAGTTGCAGTTTAAATTCCATAGAAGAATGTGGACTCCTATATGAGTGATTGGATTGCAATTTGGATTTAATAAAGTCTTGTCCAGCCATGAATTCAGTGATTGATTCATTTGGACTTGAATCTATGCTTAATGTTTAACCTTTTTTTTATCACGCTCCTATTGAACATATATATGATGTTTAAACCTCTGTATTATGCTCTTGCAGGATAGATTAGGAAAGCTAGGACTACATTAGAGTAGTAGAAGTAGTTAGATGGGATTTAATACATAGTGGTTAACTGTTTTATTTTGTTGATCTAACTGAAGTCTTCCTCCCTAAAGCAATCTTTCGACATGTTCAAACAGTTTACGAGGTCCCTTAAAACCTGTCGAAGCTAGCGATTCAAAATGAGAGCAGGCCTAATTGGGGCCTACAATCAGGTTAGTTCCCCTTGTTGGAACAACGAACATTAGCGATGTCAACAGTACTTTAACACCACCCTATATACCTGAAGGTACGTGGACAAGCTACGATATACTCATGTACGTGGAATTAGGTATCACACTCAGGATGTATTGCAGACAAGTTAGTGACAACTGCTTTGTTTCATGACGCCGAAACACATCTCTATCCTAGACCTCTAAATGTTTTTCGTTAGGTGACAATGCTCCATTAGGTAAATTCATATAAATTTTAAGTTGATCTTCTTTAGAATTTGCCTTTCAAGATTCACCACGTGATGTATGTTTGCAATTCCTAAAATGCAACTAATATGATAAGCATTATTTCCATTCAATTTGATGATGAAAATCCTTAGCTAGTAGGGATAGAGCAATCATATTTTTGACAAAGAGAAAAGAGCACATCTAATGAAATTTCCCTAGCTATTCCTTTTAAGCATTCACAAACTACAATATGAACGATGCAAGTTTTTATTTTTGAATCCCTTAATGTTATGATGAAAAAAAAGAAATATCCACATACAATCAATCAATATTTCATAAGAACGAAGACTTTTACTACAATTATAATTTGAAGGAAGAGAAGACTTTAAGACACTTTCTTTCGAATGAACTTTAATCAAATATATTCTAACTTTGACTATAGATTGATAATGACAAAGAAAACATTAAAGAAACATTAATCAATCAAATCAAAGTTGGGCTAGTCCAAGAGAGAAAACTTAGCAAAAACTCATTCCAAAGATGGGAAACTGATCCTAGGAGGATCAACGCAGCCCAGAGTGGGAGACTGTGCACTTCAAAGCATTGTCCCTAAGCCAGTGATGCTCTACAGTGCACTATGTCCCTCACAGGCTTGCGCTAGTGACAGTAAGCCATTTCAAGAGGCAATTTGGCACAATTTTGACCAATTTTTCAATGTAAACAACTGAATTACAATCTATGAACACAAATGGAGTCTACAAGGATGTCTTAGGAGGTGGATAAGCTACTAGGAAAGAGGATTCTTCCCCATTGGAGTCGCCAATTTGTTTTGGATAATTTAGCATCTACGGATAAACACTAATTCACTAGACAAGTAGTTGTGCCTAGAACAATAGTTTAAAGTGTTTTAGACTTTTCCTATGAGCAATAGATAAGAAGAGAGGATAGAAGGCCTAGTTGTAGTTCCGCTTTCCTCTCGTCTCCCTTGTATCGATTATGTCACTCCTTCTCTTACTTAATGTACTTGAAAAGTACCCTGTCAACGCAACAAAAGATGAAAATCGATCAAAGCATACGATCCATTGAATAGAAATGAAAGGAATCAGAAGCAATTCATACATATAAGCATTATGAAAGAACACAACATATGGAAAAAGGGTCAAACACTTTATTAGATAGAAGAAGGAATTACAACCATCAGTTTCTGATTCAAAGTCATTCCTCCAGCTTGGATCCCATCCACATCACATCAAAAGCAAGACAAGCTTATGGCATCATATTATTTTCTCCAAATTCAAGTCTCATTGCAGTATTATCTCCTTACAATTCAACATAATCCAGCCAGCCCCTGATCACTTAAATGAGTGGTCAATTTATAGGAGGATGAAGGAGGTTTGTCATTAATGGTGGCATTGAATGGCCTTCCATTCTTAGAATTAGTTCCATGGAGGAAGGGATGAGAGGATAGGATGCACCTTAACTCATTCCTCATCCATTTTCAAGCTCATAGGAGTAGATAACTGAGGGAAGCTTCTAGATGACTCCAAGAGATAAGAATATTCCCCAAACCCCAATTTAATTTCTCTCAAATTCGCCTAGCACAGCCTAAAGAGGGATTAGGTGCTCTGGAGAGCACCCTGATAGTGTATCTACCTACGCTGCAAAGCACCCTGGCAGTGCATCTACCTGTGTTGGTCCCTTTAGAGACCAATTATGGATGTCTTAGGTCATGAAACTTTCTGGGAAGGAGGCATTCAAAGGGGTGACTTGTTTAGGGCATGTAGTAGCTAAAATTAGGGTTTGATGAGCTCTAAAACACTAATCCAAATGTTGGGATTTGATGTGCTCAAATAGATCTATAACAGGGACTCAAGAAGAGAAGGCAAAGGAAAGCATGGAAAATTTGAAAATATTTGGAAGGGTCCATATATTATTTATGCTCTCGGAGGGAATAGTTCATTTTTCCTCAAAGAATTGGATGGAACAGAACTACGAGGAGGACCTGTCAATGGCAGGATGTTGAAGCATTACTTTTCATGAGTACACAAATTTTCTCACTCCATTGTAAATATCATAGTATTTTAGGTTTTTAGTTGAATAATTCATTTGACAAAAAGAAATCAAATTGAAGATAATGCAGATATGGAGGACTCAAGGTTGCTGGTCATGTGTTCTTGACACTTCAAACTGAGAAGTGCCATCCCTAGCTGGAGCCAATGTTAAGGTCCTATAATTTATAGGATCTTAATGTGATTGACTATTTCATAGTTTGCAGATTTCAAATTGATCATAGATTTCAATATTCAATTGATTTCACAAAAAAAAAAAGAGAAATGAAAAGAGGGTATAAAAAACAGAGGAAAATAACAGAAGAAAAAAATGAGAAGAAAAGAAAACCCCAACTATTGTTCAATTCATACAGTCTAAGCATGATTGAACAAATTTGAATTTATATTGATAGGGTAGAAAATAAAAATCTTCCAAATAGTTTAAGCTTGGAAAATTAGTAGCTAGGTAGAAATGAAATTGGTTCAATTGTTCAATCTGGAGCAATGGAAGAGAAAAGTGATAGAGTAGGCTAGAGATAAAAAGAGAAAGTGAAAAGGTGTCTGCAAGTCCAAATGCACCCTGCCAATGTGAAAAGGGAAAAAAAATATTAGGTTAGAAAAATAAAGGGTAGGTAGGTTGAAAAGAATTACAAAGGAAAAAGACATGAAAAGCTCCTTAAAGTATTATGACATAGCTCATGTTTTTTCCTAATGTTGGAAAAAGAAATTAAAAATGGAAAGGGGTCTCATATCATTATTCCTAACGTTATCCTATACTCCTATACCCAACTCCCCTATTAATTTTCCTACCCCACCACTCACCTACTCGTCACATCAAATGTTACCCACCCCTCACCTCTCATCTAATTTCCGCACTCGTCATATGATCCAATGGCCCATATGACTTCCCCCCGCCCCCCCCAACCCTCCGAAGGTTAATGCCGGGGGGGTCTGAAATCAGTGGTTTCAGACCACTTATGTGTTACACTCTTAGGATTTTGCACCCCCCTCCTACTCATTCTGCTTACCACTCCAAGGGCCCCCCTGAAAAGTGGTTTCCGCATTTCATCAAACTACCTTCCTCCATTATGACAATTTACCAAGACCGTCACCCCGTGAAACTACTCTGTCCCATTCACTTATCACCTCCATTCCCATGCTATGCCATTGTGCATTCAATTGGCTGGACCGTTAGCTAACAGACCCGTGCCACTTCAGGCCAATCCAATGGAAATGCTCCTAAAGCTACAAATGCACCATTTTCCACCCATTTAGAAATTTTAACGTGCTCTCTCAACTTACAGGTGCAAGTGAAGATTCATTCAGGCATACACAAATAAAGTAGCGAACACACTGAAAAAGCAACAACACAGTTGCAGAAGGCTCCATTTTTCTGCATTGATCAAACATTCCCCTTATTGAATCCCACTTCCTCTTCGTTCCCTTTCGTTTTCCCTCTCCGAGTTCCCGTTTCTTCTCATCCCTTTCTATTGCACTTCAACTACAAATTCATCACAATTCAGGTTTAAAATTTGCAGAAGACAGCCATGCCACCAAAGAGGAAAGAACAGGAGGTGTTCAATCCCATGGTGCACCCACTAGTGGACTTGGACCACATTCCACTAGCAGACAGAGACTTCAAAGTACATGAGACATTCTCAGAATTTGATCTATTTGACATCTAGTGTTGGTGGGAGGACAAATTTGTTGATGAAGTGGATGACATAGGGATCTGGGACACCAATTTTCCTTTCTATATATTTCCAAAAACCTACAGCTACCCAGAACTAGTCAGAAAATTCCACTTACGATATAACCCATAGTAAAGGGCAGTGATAGCCCCAACATAATACATATTGTTTATCATTGATGCCAAACCAATAATGCAAATGATGTAGGTTCCTATCGTTGAAGGAACCACTCCCTTTTCCCATGAGATCCTTAGTGAAATGTATCAGAGGCTAGACTTCACTAAAAGAGCTAAAACCTTAGAACTCTTCATGACTGAGAAAACCTCATTGTCTAGAAAGAATCCTCCTTATTCCTCCTCTACTTTCCTTTATAGGACGAGACATATAATCATTGTACTTTCATGTTTGCTAGGCTATTATCTAGAGCAGTGGCTTGATGAGGCTATTATAGGTTTCCTGTCCATATTATCAGCAAAATCGAAGCCCTATGTCATATTCAATTTCATTCAATTCCTGGCAGATGCCATCCATGAGCAATTGGTAAATTTCCTCACAGAGGAAGTTTTTCAATACTCTTCAATACTTGTATATATGTTTGTTTATTTTCAGGTAGACAGATTTAAGTTTACAATGAGCATTTTAAATGAAAAAGGTGAATCCCAATCTGTTATTTTCTGGACAACCTTAGTGATGAAGGATCAAAAGGACTTCAAATACAAAACATTTGTAGAAATTTTTGTTCACCCATCTATGAGCCTCCTTAGTGGGAATTTAGAACCCATAATCAATGAAGAAATTAAAAGGATCATGCAGTTGACATACCAAGCAAGAATAGGAGATTGGTAATTGTACCAAAATTACACATAATTAAGAGTATATGGATGTGATTTGGCCCCTTACAAGCTGCCAAAGTTCCTCCCCATGAGGATATTTGCACTTGAATATATCAGGAATATGATCAATGCAGATGAAATACATTTTGTAGTAACAAAGAAAAAGTCACAATTTAGGATTGAATCCCAGATTGGTCCTTTCATTTGGAATAACAGGGCATCAGATGAAGAGGTAGACAAGAAATTGAAGGAAATGAAGTTCACTCATAGTTTTACATGGTCCTATGACCCATGGGGCATCATCTCCAAGAAAATGGTTGAGAACAAATAAACATCCTACATTCACACTCAAAGGCCTGAAATAGAGAAATTTATGAACTAGAATGATTGGATGCCTGACAGACTACAAGAGGCTCAGGAACAAGTAATTTCTTCTTCAAGTGCATAGACTCCTGGGCAGTAGGAAATATAGAGTATAGAAGACACATCAGACAAGGGCAAGGAACAAGAAAAGGGAGCAACTGGAAAAAGGTCAAGAGAAAATCAGTCAACAAGGACTAATACTTCTATGAAAGAATTCAAATTGAAATTTAGAAAAAGAGGCAGCATGCACTCATAGGCAAGGAATCATCGCAAAAAATAGTCATTAATCTCAGTGATATTCCTGATTCATCCCCATCTGGAGGTCAATCTCTTCCGGTCACTCCAATCTTAGAAAGGTAATAGTCTCTTCAAGTTTCCACATCTCTAAATGTAACTAGAGAAAAGGAGGAGACCATCTTTGACACTTTTAGGGAATTAAGATCAGAAATGAGATGTTGAAAAAGAGTACTTATGCTCAATTTTGGAAGAAAAGTGCAACTTCTAAAGGTAGACTCCTCTCAGTGCTGGATTCAGAAAAAGGCAAAATGCATATGGCATTCTTGGAAGCACAGATAGAAGAGCCTAAAACTCTAGCTGATTACAAACATGCCACTTTTGAGCTTGATCCCAAGAATGTTCATCCTATTGTTTAGTTGGAAATGCATAAGCAGATAGGTGAAATGATCTCCTCTACTCTAATCAATACCTCCATGAATTTGTTTAAAATTTAGGTGGCCTTGTCAAATGCCCAATCTCAGCTAAAGATGGAAAATATTTCATCCCAATCAAAGGACAATAGAATTAAGTCTTTGGAAGATTTAGTAGTGAGAATTGGATATGATCCCTCAGATGTAAAAGCAGCAGAATAAATAATTAAGAAAAAGGAGATGGGTATAGCAGCTTTGCAAAAGAATCTCAAAATACCTGCAACACATGATCCCTTGACCAAGGAGATAGAGGAAACAAAAGGTCAGAAGGGAGATATGATGAAATTAATAATGGAGAAGTCACTCCAAATAAAACAAATGGAAGCAGAGATGGAGAAGATGGTACAAGAGAAGGCAAAGGCAACAAAATCAGCCATTATGGAGGCTCTTCCTCTTGCAACTATTCCTATAGCCACTCTGGCAACAACTGTTATAGGGATAGGAAGCAATACAAAACAGCTAGCCAGGCCCATCGAAAGAATGAATCTTTAGACTGAGGAGATCAAGAGACTAGAAACCCAAGTCATTGTTCTACAGGACCAAATCAAAAGAGATGAAAGTACACACTTAGTAAAGATGCAAAGGGCACAAACCTTAATAGAAAAGTTATAGAAATATGAAAAGGAATCATCCATTGGTAACACTCTAGGAAGGGTGAAAGAGATCATCTGACACAACATCATCAATGGCATGAATGAAATCTAGCCCAACATCCAAATTATATTTGAACATATGGAGTTAGTGGAAAAATCTGGTGGAATTATGATTCTGGTATGGCTCTATGATACAAGTGTTGTACTTGATGGCAACTCACTCAAGTGGCAATGGTCTGTTCAGGCTCTCAAAATGAAGAAAATAAGAGGTTCGCAGGTACACAGTTCAAAAGGCATGGACCCGCAGGTACACCGTTTAGAAAGTTGCAGTCATGTACGCAGGTTGTCCGAACAGAAGGTGCGGACCCTAGTGCACACACTTCTATGCAGAGAAAAGCGCACGCACGTGGGAATCCTATGGTGATCCATGGTATCTAGTCCATGGTATGGTGATCCTATGGTTTTGGTCTGTGGTATTGCATCTAAGGATATTGATCCCAAGTATTGGGTTCATGGTATTGTATTATTATGGTTTTGGACCATGGTATTGTGAAAGGCTTGACTATAAAAAGGGGAAGGAAAATCATTTGAATGATATATTCTTATGGTTGAATATCTTAAGGTGAGCTAGATCTGAAATACTTGTGATCATTTGGTGAGAGATTGCTAGATCTGAATGATAGCTATATCTCAGTGATAGCTAGATCTGAATATCTTCATGGTGAATGATCAGATCTGTAGATCTGATAGTCTGGGGTATGCTTGAAGACTGAAAAACTATATGTATCCGGAGGACCGCTGGTGCGACGTGGTGCAGGTGCGGATACCCGCAAAGAAGAAGTGTGCGCAGATGCGTATGTAGCCGCAGGACCGCAGGTGCGACACGGTGAAGACGTGGATACCCGCGGAACAGAATAAAGGCGTAGTGTGGATACGCGCAGAGAAGAAGTGTGCACAGGTGCGGATACCCGCAGAGCAGCAGAAGGCATAAGTGCAGGTACCCGCAGATGTCCAGTGGTGAAGTTATGAACCCTGCTTGAAATTTGCTTTAACTACCATTTAGGGTTCTGGGTGCATAATTGATGTTTGGTTACTGATATTGAGTTCTGATAACAGCATGATTATGGTTGAATGGATCAAACTCTTAATGTGATCTGATGTACTAGATCTAGTTGATATCTCACATATTATCTTGGTTGATTGTATAAGGAGTTTGGGTGATTTGCATGTACTTGATGATTTGATCTTCTTGGATCCAGTTTGAAAATTTATGAAACGTGGTCCTTAAAAGAAGTAAAAGAGAAAAAGGGGGTTGTAGCTCCCTTCCAAGAGAGAGTTGTAGCTCTCTGCAGGTTGCAGCCTACGTACTGGTAAAGGAATGCACCAGTACAAAATCATTGTAAAAGAAGTTTCTAATTGAAAGAAGATAGAGACATATTGCAGCAGGTGGTTTTCACCCGCATTGGGTTTCCACCTTATATCTGGTGTTCTTTGATGTGACTGTCT
>APFE030317909.1:53211-101684 GCA_000404065.3 Pinus taeda | reverse complement strand
CATTATGATTCTGGTATGGCTCTATGATACAAGTGTTGTACTTGATGGCAACTCACTCAAGTGGCAATGGTCTGTTCAAGCTCTCAAAATGAAGAAAATAAGAGGTTCGCAGGTACACAGTTCAAAAGGCGCGAACCCGCAGGTACGCCATTCAGAAAGTTGCGGTCATGTACGTAGGTTGTCCGAACAGAAGGTGCGGACCCCAATGCACACACTTCCATGCAGAGAAAAGCACACACACGTGGGAATCCTATGGTGATCCTATGGTTTTGGTCCGTGGTATTGCATCTAAGGATATTGATCCCAAGTATTAGGTTCATGGTATTGTATTATTATGGTTTTGGACCATGGTATTGTGAAAGGCTTGACTATAAAAAAGGGGAAGGAAAATCATTTGAATGATATATTCTTATGGTTGAATATCTTAAGGTGAGCTAGATCTGAAATACTTGTGATCGATTGGTGAGAGATTGCTAGATCTGAATGATAGCTAGATCTCAGTGATAGCTAGATCTAAATATCTTCATGGCGCATGATCGGATCTATAGATCTGATAGTCTAGGGTATGCTTGAAGACTGAAAAACTATCTGTACCCAGAGGACTGCTGGTGCGACGCGGTGCAGGTGTGGATACTCGCAAAGAAGAAGTGTGCGTAGATGCGTATGTAGCCGCAGGACCGCAGGTGCGACACGGTGAAGACGCGGATACCCGCGAAACAGAATAAAGGCACAGTGCGGATACTCGCAGAGAAGAAGTGTGCACAGGTGCGGATACCCGCAGAGCAGCAGAAGGCGTAAGTGTGGATACCTGCAGATGTCCAGTGGTGAAGTTGCGGACCCTACTTGAAATTTTATTTAACTACCATTTAGGGTTCTGGGTGCATAATTGATGTCTGGTTACTGATATTGAGTTCTGATAACAGCATGATTATGGTTGAATGGATCAAACTCTTAATGTGATCTGATGTACTAGATCTAGTTGATATCTCACATATTATCTTGGTTGATTGTATAAGGAGTTTGGGTGATTTGCATGTACTTGATGATTTGATCTTCTCGGATCCAGTTTGAAAATTTATGAAACGTGGTCCTTAAAAGAAGTAAAAGAGAAAAAGGGGGTTGTAGCTCCCTTCCAGGAGAGACTGGAAAATGAGAGAGAGTTGTAGCTCTCTGCAGGTTGTAGCTTGCATACTGGTAAAGTACTGCACCAGTACAAAATCATTGTAAAAGAAGTTTCTAATTGAAAGAAGATAGAGACATATTACAGCAGGTGGTTTTCACCCACATTGGGTTTCCACCTTATATCTGGTGTTCTTTGGTGTGACTACATGTTTTTCTTGTTTAATGCTCATTATTATAGACAAGTTAATGATCAATAAATTAAGGAAGGCATATTGAAAAGAATTTAATAATACTGATTCACCCCCCCCCCAAGTATTATTTCCAACAAAATCTAAAGAAGATATTTCATCTACTAATCTAGAGCTAGGAGACATGCCAACAACAACCAACATAATTATTGAATTTCTCAATTCAAGGAATAGGTATAAGCTTGAAGAGCTAGGAGTAGTAGACAAGACATAAAATATTCTACAGGGTAAAAAGTTATTGACTAAGAAGAACTTGAATGTACAACTTGAGGAAAAGTGCCAAAATTTCGAGCTTACAGTGAATAGGTTTTTCAACAGAGTTGAGCCTTTAACATAGAAAGGTCTCCCTTCTCTGTTTTTCATGAATGAAAAACTCATGGCCAAAGAAGATTATGTCAAGGGACTCCAAGACATAGCCCAGGATGTTGTGAATCTCTCCAACATTAAAAGAAACATTATAGGAAAATCATTACTGGAAGCTATCAACAATCCAATCTATATTGAGCATGAACTGAAGCACGTTTTTACAGTCAAACACATTTTTGCATGGTACACTGAAGCTGATGAAATATAACGTAGGTTAATCAAGGTCAAGATTCCAAATAAAGAAGCATGGAGTGACTTGTGTGATTACCAAGAGGAACATAACAAAGAGGATTGAAGCAGCAGCGCAAAGTTGATTTAGCACCCAACCAAGTCAGCAGAGCCACTACAACAAAATTAATTACTCAGCAACAATATCCCAAAAAAAGGGGACCAGACATCCAAGTTATCTCATTGTGGCCACTTTGTGGTTACACTAGTCAAATTTTCCTTCATTGTAACTAATAACAAATTGCCAATTGTACAAGGCAAACGTTGTAGGTTTTTGTTAAATACTTCATGCATTGGAAGTATTAGGGGTTGGACTCGAGTTATTTGAACAATATTTCTTTTGGAGCACTGTAAGTTTTGAGCTAGAGCATCAATAATAAAAGACCGTTTGCAAGATACTTGAGATATTTTTAACCTGGTGATGTCTTCCTTCTATGTCAAATATATTCCTATTCTATTCATTATGAATCATTAAATCTTATTATAAAACATAAATTCTAGATTAAGATATGTTCTTGAAGCACCTTACTTCTATCTATGTTTACAATCTAAATGTTTTCCTCTGATGTATGGTTAAGAAATACTTGATTGCATTTTAATCATTATTGATTTACTATTCTGTCATCTCATTTTTCATTCCGCTTTAAGATTCAGTAAAGATAATTAGCTTTCCTTGCAAATTCTCTAGAAAATTTGATGTTACCACCCTGCCTTGACTGCATAGCCCAATGGAAAGAATTTAAAAATGACCTACCCCAACCAAACAAACAACCAGGCAACCAAGTAATGAACCTCTTTCACTATTATATCTAGCCTAACACTTTGAAACAATAGAAGTAAAGTTAAAATCTTAAATATATAGAGGGAGCCCTCTCTGAGTCTAGGAGGGCTAGATCCTAGACTCCTTAAGCGATTTGATGTATCCTTTATGATTTTTTCTTGCCAATATTCAAAATCATAGAGCGATAACATATCCTACCAATACTGGTCAAGGATTTCGAGGTTCGAAACCCTCATCTATAGAACGAGGCTTTACCACATTCCTACCAAGGGATTCCTAGTCCCAAACAAGAAACATACAATACCAGGCTTTACCACAATCCCACCATATACTAGTCCAGAGATCACTAGGTCTATACAAGTAAGGATGCCTCCAAATCTCTCCACATAAACTGTGAGGAATTTGTTTGTCTCAACCCTCTAACCTTTACCGTATATCCTGCCATTTACTGGTTAAGGATTCCTAAGCCCAACGAGGGTATACACAATCAAGATTTACTGTAATCCCACCTTCACCAGTCTGGGCATTCCTAAGCCTTGTGTTTCTCCCTGAGACCACCCCACTCAATTTCAAAACCATTTGGAAATCCAGCTCAATCGAATAAGAGAAACCCCATCACACCATGGGTATCTAGAAATTTCAAGGCAAGGCTAAAAACCACTATCACACTTGGCAAAACCCATGCTAATTACAGCAAGAGATCCTCCATCTCCAATGTAACTTCATCAGCCCAAAGTGCGTTCACTACACTTTAACCTGCTTGATTGCCTGGTTATGGAGCATGAGCCTCTTTGTCTACAAAATACAATGATTTTTTAGTTGTAATTCACCTTTTGGCTCCACCTGAAATACAAACCAATCAATAACATTATCAACATCCTTTATATATTTTTTAAGCAATGAAGCATGGAAAACATCATGGACCTTCATTGTCAGAGGCAATGAAATTTTGTTGGCCACTGATCCAATCCTCTTAAGGATCTTGAAAGGTCCACAGTACCAAGGTGCTAACTCTGAACATGACCTAATGCTCAAGGATGTCTATGGTGAAGGTAAATTCTCGATGTGGACAAAGACAATTCCTCTAGCTCAAGAGAGCGAGTCTAGCCACAAACAAACAATATAGTGAAAACTTCCTTAGGCTAGAATCAAATAAGAGGGCCTACCTCTTAGAACACTATTCTGCTAGGTGATGATCATCCTTCCTTACTCCAACTACCTTTCATTTTCTTCCTTCAAATACCTGAAACAAGCAAGCAAACGATAACAACAAATATGATAGCATACAAATTGCATTCAGCCTACTTAAAAGGTCAAGGAATCTTAAGCCATTAAATGTAAAATAACACTTAATGTAGGAAATCAATCAATAGTTGTATTCATATAATTTCAGAAAGAGATTACAACCAAAGCCATGATGTTGCAGGTCTCCTCCAATGTATTTGGTTCCCACACCTCCGCTAGCATCTCATGGATAGCCCCAACAATGGAATTTTGAAGGCTTCTTCCCTTTAGTTCCAAAACAAACCAAACACACTATTATCCCTCCACAAACATAAACTAGAAGGCTACAATCTATGATATCTTGCTAGTTATTCAAGCTCCAAAAATACTAAGACTAGTTTAGCTTAGAAAAGGAGGAGTTTATATAGCTTGGATGGAGGGGAGATGGTTCCTCTTAACATGGGAGGGGACTTATCTCTTGGGTTTATTCCATATTAATAGGGGAAAGGAGCCCAAATTGACTTCCTCTACTCCATCTAGGCCAACCATTTACCAGACTTCCGTTATGAAGCTTCTAGACCTGGAAGCTTCGAATCCAAATTTTAAAAACCTGCCAAATGAGGATCGACGTGACTAAGATAGTTGCGTCGTATGACACTAGTCCTAGTTTCAAACTCTACAAATCGAAGTGAGGAGGGATTGGGTCATTAGCTCCAGTCTTTTAAACTGGGGTAAAAGGAATATTCCTAGGAAATGATGCAAAAGGGAATTGTTCTGCTCATGAAGAACGACATAATGGGAGTTTCTTCATGATGGGGAAACATGTAGGGTTCACGGGAGAGGTCCTCCAGGGTCGTGGAATAGGTGTTATACAACAAATTGACCTCCTCATTAACTCAGATGGGAAAGACATGATAGCTGAAGCAAATACCACAATCACAGGCCTTGATTCCACACTAAAGCTGGTTGTACACTAACAACCTGCTTTATAAAGCTTGTTTGAAAGCCTAAGGGTGCATTAGTGACCCTACTAACTCAAGTTGCTACTAAGGGGACAACGTTAGTGAAACTTGGTGAAGTTCTAAGGGTCAAAGGAACGAATTGACCCATAAATATCTAGATATTTGTTCCTAAAATTACTCAAGAAAAAGAAGGAAACATCCAAAATCGACCTATTTGGAGGATTTCTAATCCAAAAAAAGGAGGCAAATGGGAAAGCACTGAAAAGCATGGCAAGTTCATTTCTTTTTCCCTAGGGAACTCAAGGAGGAACTTGGCAACCCTAACTCAATTGCTACATAAGCAAAGCTAGGACTATTGTGAAAGGTGTCAGAGCATTTGAAAGGATAGCATACTTGATTGTTGAGCAATGTCTCAAGTCATAAGAAGTGAGCAAGAATGAAGAGAGAGAGAGAAGCTGGAGGGGCAAAGGAAGGCTGATGCAATAGATGGTTGTAATCACTTTTCCAATATTAATACAGAACTGTAGTTGTATTGTCTACTCTATGGTGTTGGTACTATCATTCATTAAGTTGTTTGTCCAATACCTATTTGCATGAGTAGCATAGTTATATGTAACTATATATTCTTTTATGTATTCATGTATTAGTTATCAGAGTTGTATGTTGTGATTACACTTGTCTCTTCTTTGTGCAAGACTTGATCTGGAGCTGGCCCAAGGGACTTCCACCTAGCTGCATTGTGCTCTCCAGCAAATCTACACGGTGGCTTGAGGTAATCTCCTTCTCCTACTTTGATAGTTGGTTATTGTTTAAGAACATGCATGTAAATTTGTGACAGTTGCAGATAATATTACCATCTGTCGAAGGTCTCGGGAAGACCTTTGAGGGTATCTTCATTCTCCAAACACTGTGCATTTTACCCCATAGCAGAATTGGTGACTTTGCTGGGGATTATACATCTAGTTCCCGGTTTGCCCAGACAATTCTTGGTTTCTTCCTCCTTCTAATAGCTCCCTATACTTCTGAAATCGCTTTCTAACCCACCAAATATCTTGCTGCATCTTGCCTACATGTATTCATCTCTGAATCTGATCTAGAAAGCCCTCTTTTTGACTAATTTCCCACACTAACGCAGGTTAGCAGACTACACAGAGCTTTATAAAGCATTGTGTCTGCTTATAGGGAGTGTTAGTGGACCTATTAACTCTCTGTAGCCACTGTTACAGAGTGTTAGAGTCCCAATAACTTGATTTTCAGCTGTGTTTGTAAGCCAAAAAGGATAGGAAGCCTTCTCATGGACTAAAATAAGATTTGTAAATGCATTTTGCTAGAAATGTTGGTGTACTATTTTTTTTTTTTTTTTTGGGAAATAAGTTTTGTTTTTCTTTCTTAAGAGCATTTTTTACAAAAGAAAGACCCACATTTTTTATTCATCCTTCTATTTAGTTGGTTAAAAGTTGCTCTATTTTGCTTTCAAGTAGTTGTTAAGAAACAATGGAAAAAAGTCTTTTGGTTATGCATGTGTTAAATGACTAAGATGCATGGAAAGAATATGAATGTGTGAAAAACTGTCACCTATAGAATAAAACTTATTTTCATCGAATTGAAATTCTTTTAAAGCATTGTCTTGTGCATGATTTATTGAGTCAAGATTCTCATCACATTTCATATGTCAACTCCCCTACTGAAGACAATAATCAAGTACACATAAAACTTACCTAAAATCAATCAGTAACTCTTTATTGAGCAAAAAAACATTAGTACAGGCTAGGATCTTGGGCTAAGCAATGTGAGTAAACTGCCCAAGATCGAAAACCAAACTAGTGTCATTAAAAGAGAGAAAAATTCCTTCTGCACTCATACTACTAGGACCACTCTAATAAAAGCGGAGTGAAATATGAGACAACATCGGACTGTAAGTGAAGGTAGTCCGCCTTCTCTTACAACTCCTTTGGGTATTCTGTGTATTGGGGATCCCTTCAGGGATTTCGAAGCTGAGTCGGGGACTCAAGTATCCTACCCACATAGCGTGTTGTCTATGACTATGTCCCCCTCGGTGGTGTCTATGATTTGAGGTATCTTTAGTGGCCAAACTTTTAGGGACTTACACAAGGTGACTGGGACAGGCTATCCTGGTACATAACACAGACAAATCTACTCTGTCTTTTGTTTTTGGGAGTGTGCTCGTCTTCACGAGAGTACTTGGAACTTCAATCTAAGGTTCGGGTGAAGCTCTAGAGTAACTATAACTATACATTTGGCCATCCTTCTTTGTTATTCATTGAGATACTGGGTTTCATCTCCAGTGATCGATGCATATCAGACAAGGTAGTTTCCCTCTGTTTGTTGATTGACCAACTTAGTGTATTTTTTATATTTTTTTTAGGCACTTGAGTGTTATCATTTTGAAACTTTAGCAAATATCACGATAAAATTTATTGATAAAAATTAACGGTCACTGTGGCTACATCCGACCCTCATCATCAATCGAGATGATTTCTAGGACTTCCTCCACTCATTGTGGAAGATCCGCCGAGATCCAGTGAACTGGATGCCCCATCTTCAGGGAATCAGTCTCCTAGATCTCACTCAAGATCTATTTGGACAACTGACGATTAAAGTTTGTCAGAGAATTTCTTTACTGAAGAATTCCTTCCTCCCTTAAACTCTCTGCTTACGAATCCATCGGACCCAATCTTGAATTCCGCAGTACGTGTACTTCATGCTTTGGTAGTTGGAACATTTCCATCTATCCCGTCAATGACTAATGGGTCATGGGACTTAAGGGACACTTTTGGTCCCCCACCACTTCCCTAGTCGACAGTCACCACAACACCGATAATGGCGCACCCCACTATCCCATTTGTCCCAGATACAACCACTCACATGACACCCTCTACTATTGGAACCTAGCCGATGCCAGGCTCCACCCCTATAGTGTCAAACTGCATACCTTCAACAAGTGCCACATACAATGCTCCCTATAATGCTCAATATGGCACTATGGGCACGGTTCCCATCTACCAATAATATGGTTGGCTGCCATTGTACAGTTCAAACCCCTAGATTCATGTATCTAGGGGGGTTCCCAATATGCACATGCCGGTAGGGAACGTAACAGTTCCCCCTCCATTCTTAGGCATGCATGATCAGTCGCTAATTGACATGAACATTCCTTATGTCAATCAAGGACAAATGGTTAGTTCTGTGATGGGAGGGAATCCTCTAGGAGGTCCTAACCAATCCATGGGGGCACCCTACTCACAAATTCAAATGAGTCAAGGGGGCACCACTTATCCTAGGGGAAATTCTATACCCCAGTATCAAAATCTTCATGGAAATCCACTCTACAACACCATACCTCAAAGCAACTGCTACACCACATAGCGCATGTATAATATTGGGAGTCAAACAATGGGAGGAGCACAAGGCTTCTTGAGTCATATGTCATCACCTTGCTCTGAGTCGGGGGCACCAAATTCTCTTCCTTTCTTGGCAACATTGGATATACCCGACTTATACAAACTAACAAATAACCCCATCTAACATAACTTACAATGGCCGCTAATCCCGCATAAGATACTAATGGACATCCCTAAGTTCGATGGAAAGCAAGGGGAGGATCCAAGCACCCATATCACCACCTACCATCTTTGGTGTGTTTCAAACTCTATGGTGGATGATAGTGTCCAGTTATGTCTTTTTCCCCGCACCCTCACTGGCAATGCAACTAAATGGTACATTGAGTTACCATGTGCGTCAATAAACTCCTTCGATGCTTTAGCGATGGAATTCCTAAAGCACTTCCAGCTACCCATTCGCTATGAGACTGGGAGAGAGATCCTCACTTCATTACGTCAAGATACCACCACCAACATCTCCGATCATATACATGAATGGAGACATAGGTGGTGGTTAGTCAAAGCTCCCCTCCCATACTATCTCTTATTAGACTGGTCCTGCAAGTCCTTACTCCCGCAAATTGCTAGAGATGTCGCTTTAGTTGGTGCGGTCACAAAAGACCAATCCATACGTCATGCCTAGCACTTAGATCTGATATATTCATAGTATAGCACTCTTTATGACATAATCCCTAATGCCCCTCGTAACTCCAATGTTTCCGCTACTCAGCACCCTGGAGAACACGCTGACAAGATTGTCAGCGCAACCTCCGGGGCTGTTGTGCAACAACTCAGTGGTCACATTACCCAGATGGCAGTGGAACCCTCTACCAAATCGACTGCTCTTCCTACCATCATGATCAACTCTGTGCAGTCTACGCAAAAGACTGGTGATAAGAACAAGAAGAATAAGGAAAAGACCACTCCTTCTGAGGAGCAGTCAATAAAGCAGCCAAACCCAAAAAAGAAGGCCACTGCACCTACTGACGATGGAAAGGATAAACCTGCCATATTTCCTTGCAAAATTTGTGTTGAAGACCACATGACCTATTGCTATCTGCATCTTCAAGAATCCATAGAACACATTGCTAAAAAGGATATTGGCTAGACCCCCACTGTCCTCAAAAAACCTTTCCTCGCTTAGTAGCACCAAAACCTTATTGCAAACCAACTGCAACCCTCACAAGGGGACAATGATGGTTCACAACATCCTTCAACTAGTGAAGGATCTTCTACCATTTACACATTTGAAATGGTAGATGTACAAACATGAGCCAAATCTTATGGAGCTCCTATCGCTCATGCAGAGGAACCTTCGTCAAGTCCAAACCCACCGCTGCCCAATGATTTTCATATCAAAAGGCTGGTTACAGACCTTGTAATTGGCCCCTGCAAGGGGGAACTTCGACGCACAACACACAATACATCTACACGTGCCGCCCAAAACTACAGCATTGTAGAAGACTTGGCGCAAGCACCATCAGCTATGTTGGCGCTTGAAGTATTACAAACATGCTCCACACAACAGAGAGCCTTACTTTTGGCTATTGGTGGTATCGACCGATAGGATTCCATGCTTGCAGTTTTTGACATGGAAAAGTGTAAACCTCCCCTTTCTCACTAGCTTGCATTTCAAGTGCAAATTACTTCGAAAGGTAAAAGTATACACAAAACTGTCATTGACAAAGGTGCTTCTACCTACGTCATGTCAGCTTCATGCTGGCTCACTCTAGGTTCTCCAACCCTATCCTCAACATCGAACTCCCTTAAAGCTTTCGACAGCCACACCTTTATCCCAAAAGGTTACCTGGATAGCTACCCCATCACATTGTGTGGGAAAATGGTAACGATAGATATTGAAGTCGTGGATCATAAACTCAACTATAGTCTGCTTTTGGGCCACACTTGGACTTATGCCATGAAGGCCGTTGTGTCTTCGGTCTTTCGTATCATCCTCTTTCCCTTCGATGGAAAGATAGTCACATTAGACCAACTGTCCTTCTGCACCCTAGATTACTTTCTGTTACCTAGCAGCTCTGAATCCTTAGTGGGTGATCTACCTGACTCTTACATCAGTGTTGGTACCAATCTACTGAAGGCTTCTTCCCTCATGGGTTGTTTCCCTCTTCAGCCATCCTAGGTTTCACAGACGATCAATATGCTTTCATCTATTCCTCATGAACAGACCGATCCATGGATCCTATTGGCTCCTTCAGACATTGACACATATGGAGAACAAATGCTACTGTCACCAACTGAATTGGCCTACCAATCCATTCAACTTGCATCCGAATCTACGGTCACTTTGGTTTTATCCAACGGTACAACTACCCCTTCCATAACCACTCCTTCTTTCGATCCACTCAATCAAGTCCTACCTCTGGATGAAGCTATTTGAGAGATCATGATTTTAGAAGAGCGACCTTGGGAGGACTCACAACATCGTGTTTCGATATCTGATTCAGACATGATGCCTCTTCAAAACCTATCACCTGATGCACCAAAAATAGTTTCCTCACCATATACGACTATCCATACTTTGGACTCTGAAGGAAACAGGGGAAATATTTCAAAGACATTGCTCATCGATATTTCTGTCAAGACAAGCATTGTGGAAAACATCCAAATTGGAGTGGATTGCAATCCTGAGGAAATTACAAGCTTCACCTGCCTATTTAAGGACTTCCGCAATGTTTTCCCTTGGTCTTATGATGAAATGCATGGCATAGAACCTTCTATTATCAAGTAGGAGATCAAGGAAGATCGAGCATTCTTTTTATGGTATTTTTCGTGCTCGTTAATCCAAAAATTCCTCGAGTCTCCTTCTTCAGGCTCATTAAACTACCATGAAGAAGATTGAGCATTCTTTTTATGGTATTTTTCTTGCTCGTTAATCCAAAAAACCTCGAGTCTCCTTCTTTGGGCTCGTTAGACTACTACAACAAAGATAGAGCACTTTTTGGGATATTTTATTTCTATTTAAAAATAGAAACATCTCCGAGTCTTTCATCGTTGGGCTCATTAAACATATACGACGATGGTCTAAGCAACTCTTTTCCGATCTTTTTCTAGCTCATTAAAATAAAAAAGACCATCAGAGCATTCTTTTTAGGCACTTATTTCTCACTCGTTAATCTGAAAAATCCCGAGTTTTGTCTTGAGGCTCTCACTCGTTAAACTGAAAAATCCCAAGTGTTTGTTATAGGGTTCGTTAAACATATACAACAGCAAAAATAGCACCTGCTTTTTTGGGACTATTTCTTTCTCTTAAATCAAAACAATCCCCGAGTTTTTCCCCTCCTTCGGGCTCGTTAAAATCTACAAAGGAGGAATGAGCAATTCTTTTCTTCTTTTTCCTCGCTCACTAAACTGAAAAATATACCTTGAGTTTTCATCATTTGACTTGTTAAAATTTAAATGAAGGTATTGAGTTTGTTGTCGCATGACTCATTAAAAATTCACGAAAAAAAACAAGTTTAGTCCATCTCCTCATACTCGTAACAAAATGAGGTCGACATCTATTGAACATAGGTTTCTCTTTATCCAGATTCAATAGATTAACTAACGGAAAAGTAACCAATCCGGGTATACTATTAACCTTTTGTAGC
This sequence comes from Pinus taeda, assembly GCA_000404065.3. NCBI lineage: Eukaryota > Viridiplantae > Streptophyta > Pinopsida > Pinales > Pinaceae > Pinus > Pinus taeda. Next base: position 89,744 of record APFE030317909.1, on the reverse strand, counting down.
ACCCAGTTAATAACTATGACAAAGGGACCGCCATGGAGTTGCTCTTTACGATCTTTTCAAACTCTCTAAATATGAAAAGACCACTAAGTTGTCTATTCTGGACTCTTTAAATTACACAGACAAGATATAGAGTCGCTCTTTCTGCGGTCCTTTTCAGACTCTTTAAATATGAAAAGATCGACGCATTTTCCTGTCTGGACTCATTAAACTAATCAGATAGGGTTGGGAGTCGCTCTTTTTGCAGTCCTTTTGAGACTCTTAAAATATGAAAATATCGACGAGTTTACCCGTTTGGACTCGCTAAATTAATCAGACAAGGAAAGTGGACAATACAATTGTATTCCATATTAAAAAGCGTGGTTTGGTAGCAGTCGTTCCCTTGAACATGGCACTCCCTCAGATAAACCTTCCTTGTGACATCCTCTCAATATGAACCCTACCATCCTATGATTTTATCCTATATACCCTGATGATTGCATCTCTATATCCTAACACTCTTTGGTGTTCATGAGTCTAGTGTTGTTTGGTTAAAACCATTGTCGTGCCTTCTATTGTTCAAGGGTTAACGTTTTGTTTCCTCCATCAACCTATCAAGCATATCCTTCCATCATGCCCTCTGTTGTTTAGACCCAAATGCTCAAAAGATTCATCAAAAAACAAAATCATTCTTGTCCTGTTTTGTGTCAATTTATGTAGGACACATTATTGCCTACCTTTTGACAGGTTTCTTCCTATCGACTTCAACACTCTATCTAGGAAGATAACCCAGAAACACATTCAGTGCGTTGGTACTTGTAGACATTAGTGGTAGGTTGCCTTTTGTTTGATCAGGGGTTCTCATTTGGCTCCTGGTTAAGCAATTCTACGGGTGTTCGAAGACAAAGACATCTTTCACACTCGTTAGATTGTATTATGCATCTTGGAGACCATCACCATTATTGGTGGCCTTCCTCGCGTCTGTTAACGGTCTCCATTGTTGACTGGTAATCAGATGATTTCGTGCATGTTCAACGCCAATGTATATATTCACATGTATCGATCTATGCTATTCGGTGAAGTGGAAATCAAGACCTTGGGTAGAGGCTTGCATCATTCAGCCTTGTTTCCTCTCCCAAGTTGCAGATATTGTTTTTTTGGAGACAACTTATGAGAATGATTATATTATGACACCGGATCCACAGTATTCTTATCAGCAGTTAGTATCGTCATATCCCTTCAGAGAAAAATCACTCTGACATCGCTACTAAGCATGGCAATAACCAACTCAGGACACGATTTTAGTAGTTTATATATATGTGTTGTATCAGGTTTCCCTTGCTGCCCGAAGCTTTGATCCTCTCTCTCTTTTTGAAGGAAAATTACAGTTAAAGTAAAGTATTTCGGCCATCGTCGTAGCCTCTGATCTCATACTTTAGGAGGCATTTGTTATACAACAAATTGACCTCCTCATCAACTCAGAGGGGAAAGATATGATAGCTGAAGCAAAGACCACAATCACAGGCCTTGATTCCACACTAATGCTGGCTGTACTCTAACAACTTGCTTTATAAAGCTTGTTTGCAAGCCTAAGGGTGCGTTAGTGACCCTACTAACTTAAGTTGCTAGTAAGGGGACAGCGTTAGTGAAACTTGGTCAAGTTCTAAGGGTCAAAGGAATGAATTAACCCATAAATATCTAGATATTTGTTCCTAAAATTACTCAAGAAAATAAAGAAACATCCAAAACTGACCTATTTAGAGGATTTCTAATCCGAAAAAAGGAGGCAAATGGGAAAGAGATAAAAAGCATGGCAAGTTCATTTCTTTTGCCCTAGGGAACTCAAGGAGGAACTTGGCAACCCTAACTCAATTACTACATAAGCAAAGCTAGGGCTATTGTGAAAGGGGTCAGAGCATTTGAAAGGATAGCATACCTGACTGTTGAGCATTGTCTTAAGTCATAAGAAGCGAGCAAGAAGGGAGAGAGAGAGAGATGCTGGATGGGCAAAGGAAGGTTGATGCAACAAATTGTTGTAATCACTCTTCCAATATTAATACAGAACTGTAGTTGTATTGTCTACTCTATGGTGTTGGTACTATCATTCACTAAGTTGTTTATCCAATACCTGTTTGCATGAGTAGCTTAGTTATATGTAACTATATGTTCTTTTATGTATTCATTTATTAGTTATCAGAGTTGTATGTTGTGATTACACTTATCTCTTCTTTGTGCAGGACTTGATCTGGAGCTAGCTCAGGGGACTTCCACCTAGCTACATTGCGCTCTCCAGCAAATCTACATGGAGGCCCGAGGTAATCTCCTTCTCTTACTTTGATAGTTGGTTATTGTTTTTGAACATGCATGTAACTTTGTGACAGTTGTAGATAATCTTACAGTCTGTCGAATGTCCTGGGAAAACCTTTGAGGGTATCTTTATTCTCCATACACCGTGCATTTTACCCCATAGCAATGGGGAGTACAGGGACAGTGACAAAATGATGTGTAATAGATGCCCCCTAAAGTGTGAAGGCCGAACTAGAGTGAGGGGTGAAATGATTTACAAGTAGATGCGGGGAACCGAAGTCCGTCATTGGAAAACATGCAAGCAATAATAGATACATATACATCACTGAAACTCTGAAAAATGATCCCTAAATCATGGTATGGACACAACCATCCAAAGAGAGATTATGTAAATGGATCCAAGGCGTGGGCATAGCCATCCAATAAAGAGGATCATATCGAAACCAAGGTATGGTTGCAACCATCCAATAATGAGAAGGATCACGTATAACAACTCATGGTATCGGTGCATCCACCCATCTGAGAGAGACATGTATATCAGCATGATAATGTCACAACATCTTGCAACATGGACTTTTGTAATCTGATTCGAGGGTCTTGCGCTGCAACACGACCCGATCAAAGTACAAATGCTAACATTTCAATAGATGTGTTGATGTCAAACATGCTAGAAAGTCACTTGATTACCGATCAATGATTTTAATCATTAACAAGCACGAGAGAAACCACCAATAATGACAATGGCTCTCAAGGTACTAGTAGCACAATCCATGGAATGTGAATAAAGGAATTGAAGTCAAACACTCGTGAAATCACCCGATCAAAAGCCAATGATGTGAACTTGTCATCAAGTGTGAAGAAGTTGCCATTACGACATGCAATCTCTAAGTTACTAGAAGGGAGTCTCTTGGCCAACTTCCCTGATAATGAGCTGAAGTCGATAGGAAGTGACCATGTTAAAGGAAGGGCATTATGTCTCCCACATCATCGATACGAGACAAAGGGATGCAATGATTTCAGGTGATACAGAGAATCAGAAATGAGTGTAACTGTAGAAGGACAACTCTTGAACATATCGACGACACGACTCCAGGGTTTGGTAGCTTTTGGACCCATGGGATCGGAGTTCATGATGGTGTGGTAGAGATAAAATGAAAGGAAATAATGAGTGTCCCAACCCAAGAAAGTCAACGATGAAGTGAGGATATCTCAACCCGACACAAAGCAGAAAGTGTTATGTTCAAGAGTGAGCTACTGACACAACTGATAGAATTTCCCATTTTCCCCCACCATTTCTGGCAGGTACCCAAATTATTTTTAATCGCAAGCTTGAATGGGATAACATGTGATTGCATTGTAAGTCCATCCTTTGGATGAATCTGACCTAGAAAGACTAATGAGGCCTAGGAAGGAGAAGCTCATGTTCGTCATGGTGACGAATATGATGTCGTTTAGTGTTTTAACGAGTTCGACAAAGGTGTAACTCAGTATCTTTTTCATGTTTAGAGAGTTTGAAAAAAACATGCAAAAGAAAACTCCACATTGTCCCTTTTCATACATTTGTGTCTCTTTAGCCCAAAAAGGTAGAAAACAATACTTGAGAGAATCGTTTGACCATTTCAGTTAAGAAGTACCTTTTTCGTAAATAGTTTATCCCAGCCCGAAAAAGGGGTGAATGTATATTGGGTAAACGATGTTTCACAACCTTTAACAAGTTCAAAATGACAAGAGCTCGACAATCTTTTCATATTTTGAGAGACAGAAAAGAGCTCAAAAATGACTCTCTACTTTTATTTTCTTTAATGAATCTAAAAGGAAAAACTACTCGGCAATCTTTTCATTTTTTATGAGTCAGAAAAGAGCTTAAAGGTGACTCATCCTGGAGGAACGAGTGGTATAAAGGGTAGAAACTAATTCTGGTTATGGTGGAACTGCTAAAAAACATGTAATAGTCAAGAGGCTGGCTAACAAGGCCACTCATTTTTGCAGTTCCCCAGGAAAGGAAAAACAACCAAGTGAAAGCATATGATCGGGAAAAGAGATGGTGGTGATGGAATAAGACAGCCAAGGATCATCTAGTAGAAATTAGCTAATAAAAATGGCAATCACGAGATGTAAATTGGGCATGGGTTCATTTGTACACAAGCTTGAACCATGGGAAACTCTGCTTGAATTCGGTTTCATGTTTACGCAAGCTTGAAATGAAAAACTATGCTTGAGTTCAGTTTGTATGCCCCCAGAATAATGATTCAATTCAAGGTACATGACCCCCAAGCTTCATTTCATTTAGCGAGGTGGATGGAATGAAGGTTTGCTTTCGAGATTCAGGATAGACTCGACTAGGATTTTATAAGATCTTAATCAAAGACTCGGTTTGGGAAAGGGAGTTGTTTCATTTTTTAGCAAGGTTGACACAATAAAAGAACTATCCTTAGACATCTATTTCATTTGTTAATGAGGTTGATATAGGTAGAAACTGTACTCAGACATCTTGTTTCATTTTTTGACGAGGTTGATACAGGAAGAAAATCTCCTCAAACTTCTTGATTCATTTTTTAACAAGCTTGACACAAGACAAGGAACTATGCTCACATCCCTTGTTTCATTTTCTAAGGAGATTGACATAAGGCAAAGAACTCTGCTCCGACATCTATTCATGGACCATACAAGAACATGGCTCCTAAGAGGTCCTCACTAGATGAACCACGCTCTAGGAGGAATACATGTCAACTAGTACTAATGACAGATCGGGTTCCAAAGCCCCCAGTACATAATGCACTATACCATATGTGTGATCATCAACAAATGTGGAGACGGAATGGGTAGCCACATAATTGACCTATGGCGGGCAGGGTACTTCTTGCAAACAAGAACCAATAGGGGATGATGGTTGCATAGGAGGCACTTGGTGACCAATGAATCACAATTGATCAATGGTCACTATTCTCCCTTTGTGCAAAAAATAGACCACACAAAAAAGTGAAGAAATAAGAGCTCCCATGGCATAAACATAGTCACGTCCAAGGAGAATATTGAAATCTAATGGACCTTGGACTATCATCATGTCTATATAGATGGTCTTTCCTCCCAAAGTGATAGTGAACTTCGGAAGGATCCCTATGGGTTGACTGGTTCCTCCGTTGAAGGCCAAACGATTCTGGGGTACAAACACAAGTAGAAGACATGATGCTAACAGACACGCCTTCATCTAATATAGTGCCATGTACTACCATATTATAGGCTTGTATTGTGATCTAGAAAGGAACATAAGATGGGAGGTGGAAAGCAGTCAATTGACTCCAATCAATAGAAATGACAGAACTACTTGGTAGGGGTATCATATGATTTATGCCATCCTTTAAGAATAGGAGAAGGACTAACTGAACAGTTGGGATGTGAGGGCCACTCTCCGATTCATGAGAATTTGCAGAGATGAGAAGAACATGAGCAATATGATCACTACTCTCTTCAGGAATAGAGTGAACAACTAAAGGCGGAGCCAAGTCGACATGCTTTTCGACCAATGGTTCTTCGGGAATATACAAAAGAGAGCGATGCTTAGGAAGAGCGGGATGGGCAAGAGATGAATCCAAGTTAATCTCTTTACCAACTAGGAGAGGGTTAGAAGAAAGCCTCTAATAACCAACAAGAAATTAGGGTTGAGGAGCTGTAAATTTTTCCAAAACTTTGGAAGCTTAATCCATAAGAGGATTCTCTCCTTCACATAAGAAGATGCTCTCCTTCACATAACTTACAGGGGAATTTAATCTTTCCCTTCTTCTTAACATTGCTAGCCGAGGGTGTAGCATCGACATGATCTCCAGAGGTCGATGGGGATGGTTGATCCAAATTTTGAGACCATACCTCTAAGACTTTGGGAATGCCAGGATAGTCTCGAAGGAGATGGTTGCCCTTACACAATCTCTAATGGAATTTGACCTTCTGTAGAGGCTCAGAAGTTTTGTCTACAGGAGGTGAATTTGGAGTAATCGCTACATGGTTGGCATCTCGCTTATCAAAATTCTTCTTCTTCATCTTCTTCTTCTTCTTCTTAGCCTCCTGGTTACTGGATTTCAAACTTTCACCAGGTGAGGTAGAAGAGGAAGAAGAAGAAATAGGGGAAGAAGGTGAGAGGTCAACCTTAGAATCAAGGAGATGTGGTTAAAATGAAGGAGATGTTTTGGCATGAGTTGGGACACCCGGGACCACCGAGGTAAAAAATAACCAGATAGGTAAACCAATGGTTAACCCAGGGAGGGACAACGTTGCCATATAAGGAGAACCAATGTTTCCAAAAGAAGGAAAAGGACCAGGATTCCTATCCAAGGGGAATCCTTGACTGGTAGAATCTGGAAATGTTGCCATTGAAATCGACCCTAGAGAATCACTAAGGAAGATAACTTTAACCGGGAATATTTTGCAGGTAGTTAATTTTAGCACACTGAAACAAAACTTAGCCTTTTCATGTTTTAAGAGTCGAGAAAAGAATGAAAGGTGACTCTAGTCACTTTTAGATTTAACGAGCCCAAAAGGACAAGTGATGGATGATATTTTAAAATTTAAAGAGTCAGTAAAGATAAAAAATGACTACTCAGGGTACTCTAGGCGTAAAGTATTACCAGGTAACCGTGAACTGTAGAATACCTCCTGGCGAACCGAAAAGTACGAGTAGGCAATCTCCCTGAATGCTGTGTTCGGTGTATCATGTTTACAAGGTAGCATACTTGACTTCCAATAGATAAAGGATTGCAAACCTAATGGTGTCTCCCTTTATATATGTGATGGTACAAGGAGTACAAGTCCGTACTAACACTATCTAGTGTTGAAGCGAACGACAACTGCTAGGTTTAAAGATGTCAGAACACATCTCTAGCCTAGACCTCTAAATGTGACCGTTAAGTTTCAATGCTTCCTTAGGTTAATTCAATAAATTTTAATGGTTGATCTTGAATTAGGTTTCAATTCCAAGGCCCTACCACTGTCATCTGAAAACTTATATTGCAGCTGTATGAGAAAAGAAATCTTTCTTCGATGAAATTTCACACTAATTGAGGGATATAGAGCACACAATCAATGCAACAATCAAAGAATGAAATATATCACTAATACATGTCCTAAATGAAAATAATCTTCCCATAACAACAAAAGAAGTTTCATTTCATTTCTAATGCTTATGATGATGCAATTGTAGCATCTCGTTGATGCTACTAATGCAATATTTTCACTTAAGTAAACTATAATGATATTCTTCTTTTCATAAAATGCAAAATGAGTCTTTCACATAGAGCATTTTAATGAAAATATCACGATTCCAAACAAAAAAGCATCAATCATATCCAAAGCATGATAAATGAAATTGAAAACAACTTCTTCCTTGAATTGAACAAACCAAACACATAAATGCTTCAATTGAGAAACCCAACAATGTAATCTATGCTTGGAAAAAGAAAAGAGACACTCTAAATAAGAGAACAAATGAGACTCTTTCACTCATTCAATTGAAAATGAAGCAATGAAGATGTTGCGACTGAAAGATGGACTAAATGAAGCAACAAATCAGAAACTTTACAAAATGAGTAAACAAACAAATGAATGGTAACTGACCTAGATGCCCTAGGTTCATAGAAACCATCCAAAAAACTCAAAGAATCAAGCAAAGAGGAAAAACCAAACAAGCACAGAAACCAAGCTAATGAAGCTTTCCAGTTAGGGAGAACACAGGCAAAACAATCTAAGAGGCAAAAATCAAGAGGGCAATACAAACCGATTATGATCCAAGGGAAACCCTAACCTTCACCTACAGGAATCAACTCGACTGTCTAACTGACAAAAAGTGCCACAAGGGGGTATGACATGACTGTTTGAGAGAAAATCACGCTAGTCAGCATGACTGTTAGAAAATTAAACAGTTGACCGAGGATTTCAAGAAAAAAAAGAAAAATTTTCAAAAGCCAAAACCAGACCTACCACTATAAATTTCAAACTAAAAGCAGTAAACCGAGAAAAGAAGAGAAAACCAAAGGGATATGGTGAAACTATAAAAGTTCACACAAACCATGAAATGAAAATCAATCAAACAAAAGGATTGGGTCCCCAGTGGAGTCACCAATTTATGGTGAAGGTAAATTCTCGATGTGGACAAAGACAATTCCTCTAGCCCGAGAGAGCACGTCTAGCCACAAACAAACAATCTAGTGAAAAATTCCTTAGGCTAGAATCAAATAAGAGAGCCTACCTCTTAGAACGCTATTCCACTTGGTGATGATCTAGCTTCCTTACTCCAACTATCATTCATTTCCTTCCTTCGAATACCTGAAATAAGCAAACAAACAAAAACAACAAATGTGATAGCATACAAATTGCATTCAACCTACTTAAAAGGTCAAGGAATCTTAAGCCATCAAATGTAATATAACACTTAATGTAGGAAATCAATCAATAGTTGTATTCATATAAGTTCAGAAAGAGATTACAACCAAAGCCTTGACGTTACAAGTCTCCTCTGACGTATCTGGGTTTCCACACCTCCGCTAGCATCTCATGGATAGCCCCAACAATGGAAGTTTTAAGGCTTATTCCCTTTAGTTTCAAAAAAAAAACCAAAAACACTATTCTCCCTCCACAAACATAAACTAGAAGACAAAAAGCTATGATATCTTGCTAGTTATTCAAGCTCCAAAAAGACTAATACTAGTTTAGCTTGGAAAAGTAGGAGTTTATATAGCTTAGATGGAGGGGAGATGGATCTTCTTATCATGGGAGGGGCCTTATCTCTTGGGTTTGTTCCATATTAATAGGGGAAAGGAGCCCAAATTGACTTCCTTGGCTCCATCTAAGCCAACCATTTACTAGACTTTCGTTACTAAGCTTCTAGACATGGAAGCTTTGACTACATATTTAAAAAACTTGCCAAAAGAGGATCAATGTGACTGAGAAAGGGCTTAGTTGCGCCATATGAAGCTAGTCTTGGTTTCAATCTCTACAAATCGATGCGAGGAGGGAATGGGTCATTAGCACTAGTCTTGTAAACTAAGGTAAAAGGAAGATTCTTGGGAAATGATGCAAAAGGGAATTGTTCTACTCATGAGGAGGGACATAATGGGAGTTTCTTCATGATGGGAAGTCATGTAGGGTTCACTGTAGAGGTCCTCCAGGGTCGTGGAATGGGGAGTACGGGGACAGTGACAAAATGTTGTGTAAAAATATCTTCTTGGGATTGATGTATAAGTACACATGTTCCCCAACCTAAAACTCCTTAAATAAGTTATGCTAATCTGCATAAATTTTCTAGTTGTCCTATGCTTCTTTTATATTCTTTTTGATAACCTGCATTCCCTATACCTTCTATGCCAACATGTCTTGTCCTATCAACACCATGTTCACTAGATCACCCCAACTGATGGGAGTATTACAATTCTACTCGTAAAGTGCCTAAAAAAAGCTCATCACAGTGACTCTTGATACCCATTATTGTAAGAAAAATCTACTAGTGGAATATACTCTTCCCACTACCACTATTGATGCATGACGTACGTTCTCAACATGTCATCCAGAATCCTATTGACTCTCTCTATCTATCCATTTGTTTGCATATGATAGGTTGTTTTGAAGGCCAAATTTGTCTCTAATCATGTAAATAACACTTTCAAGAATCTAGAATTAAACTAATCATCTTTATCCGAAATGATATTGTTAAAAACACCATGCAACCTCACTCTCTCCCTAATGAAGACCTATGGTACATTAGTATCCAAATACGTAGACTTCACTTGAATGATTTGTACTACCTTTTTCAACCTTTCCATCATAACCATGATGGAATCATGTTGTCTAGATTTCCTCAGAAAACCAGTAATGAAGTCCATGGAAATGACCTCCTATTTCCACTCTGGAATCTAAATCGATTGTAGTAAACAACTTGGATTCTTACACTCTGCTTTTACTTATTCAAAATCCAATCATCCAGCCACAAACTCTGCCACTTCCTTCTTTAGATTAAACCAATAATATAACTTCTTCACCACTATCAATGTCTTCTCATATCCTAGTTCACCTTAATACAGTATAGCATGAAATTCCCTCAAGATAATATTCTTGAGCTCACTGTTGTCCGACACATAGATCTTGTCCCTAAATCTGATCAAACCATATGATGTAAGATGATAGGCCGCATCCTATTCACATGTACCCTATTGTAACTTGTGCTTAATCTCCATGTACCTGTCATCTTGCTCTCCTACCTGTAAGATACGATCCTATAAATATGTCCAGTATGAACTCATAGCTGCAATGTGATTTACCTACACTCTTCTGCTAAGAGAATCTACAACCTTTTTTTCATTTCCCTTAATATACCTGATCTCGAAATCAAACTCACTGATCATGGACAACCATTTAGATTTCCTGGCATTCAGGTTCATTTGGTAAAACAAGTATCTCAATCTGCTGTTCTCACTCATCTGTACAAACCTCCTACCAAGAAGATAGTGCATCCACATCTTCAAAGTATGGATGATCACTACTAACTCAATAGCATGTGTAACATAATTCTACTCTTGCTCATTCATTCTCCTTGATTCATAACATACAAATTTTCCCTCCTACATTAGGACCCCATGAAGTCCTCTTTTGTAGGAATATGTGCACACCACAAACTCTTTGTCCGAATCTGTAATCTTGAGAACGAGATCATTTGTCAAAAAATGCTTCAGCTACTCAAAACTTGCTGCAAATTCCTTTTTCTATTCAAATTTATTACCTTTTCTTTACAATGATGTAATATGATATGCAATGCATGATAAATTCCTCATGAACCTCCTATAGTAACCTGCTAACCCCATGAATGACCTTACATCATCCACATTCCTAGGAGCGTCCCATTCCATGATAACTCTTATATTTTTCAGATCTACTGCTATGCCTTCTTTGGAAACAACATGCCCTGAGTATTGTACCTTTGTCTAAAATAAACTACATTCACTAAGCTTGCCATACAACTAATGCTCTCTTATCAATCTCAACACTGCTTCTAAGTGTTCAACATGCTCTTCCTCTTTCTTAGAATATATAATATATCATCAATGAAAACAATGCAAAACTTGTCCATAGTAAGGATACAACACACTATTCATCAAGCACATAAAAGTAGCTGGAGAATTAGTCAAACCAAATGGAACTACAACAAACTCATAATGTATATACCTAGTCCATAAATAAATCTTGTAAACATCCTCTTCTTTGATGTGTGGGTGATGGTATCTTGATCTAAGATTAATCTTCGAGAACATTGTTTCTCTCTTCAACTGGTCAAATAAGTCACCAATCCTCAACAAAGGATACATTTTCTTGATGGTTACCTTGTTCAACTACCTGTAATCAATGCATAACCCAAGAGTAATATCCCTCTTCTTCACAAACAATACTGGTGCACCCCAAGGAGACACACTTGGACTGATGTATCCCTTGTCAAGCATTTCTTTCAATTGCAAATTCAATTCTACCAACTCCAATGTGCTCATCCTGTATGGTTCCTTTGATGTTGTTGTTTCCACTAGTACCAACTTTAATGGAAAATTCCACTTCCCTTTGAGAAGGAAACTCTAAAATATCTGTGGGAAATATATCCTAAAACTGTTGTGAAACTGAGAACTTTCTCAATACCTCCACATCCTCAACATCATTACCTTTATCACTATAAATATGTACTACAACTAATACACACCCTTTCCCATGATTACACTTTTCCTGCATAATTTTAACCATCCCAATTGATGTTTCCCTTTTCTTACCATGCAAGATCCTCTGTTCTCCATTGTGATCCAAGCACTCAATAGCCTTGTCATAATAATCCACTTTGGTGCTATGAAGATACAAACAGTCCGTACCCAACAACATACAATATGATCTCAATGGAAGCACATTCAAATGTGATGATGTAGGGATACCATTCAACTCAAATGCACAATCTCTTACCCATTGATGAACTCTTTTTTTTTTCAACTGTAGCAAACTGCACTAACCAAGATTCTGCATGCAATTCTTTATTCAAACCACACTTACCCACCAAGTCAGGATTAACATAACTATAATTATGTACAAGTTCAATCAAAATAGAAACAACCCAATAAAAAAATTACCATTCACCTCAATAATAGATGCCTAGTGATTTGCCTACCTGTTATCCAATCCTACATAGATCTATGGAATGCTCTGCCCAACATCCCCACCTATTTTCACTTCTTGTTCACTATAGATATGAGGCCTACCACCTTGATTCTATATAAAAACCCTCTTGAGATTCTCCTTACCACATGTCCAACATTGCAACTGTCCCTTACCATCACATTTATTCTACTTCTCTCCAGGCTAAGGTCCACTAAACTTTTTGTAGGGTGCAACATTTTCCTTCTCACCTCCATCTTGGGGTCTTATTATTTTTAGCTACAATTTACATTTAGTTTTTTCTTTCCCTTTCCAACCTTGTTGAGATTCTGTCTTATACTTCAATTACTCAAAACAATGCTTCAACTTCCTAATTACTTCTTCAAGTGATTGAGGCTCATCATAGTCAATCCGATTTTTAAATGTGAGTGGTAATCCACTGACAAATATTTGAAATTTGGATTTATCGACCTTTAGATACAGTACATACCTCAACAACTTTAGGAACTTGGTCATATACAAATCATCCGACATTGATCCCATATTTAGCTCATAAAATTCCTTGGCTTTACTGTCATAGTACCTCTCTAATAAATATTTCCTCTTAAAAAGTCTCTTGAATTCATGTCAACTCAACTCTTCTATCTTGATGTCTCTAACCCACTTCACATCTTCCCACCAAATGTTTTATTTCCCTTTAAGGCTAAATACAACTATTATGGCCTTCTTGTTCTTTGTGTAATCATGCAAATCAAAGAATTTATTCTATTGGAATTGGTCATACTACTGAGAGGGGGGGTGTGAATCAATAGTGTGATGATTTATTAACAATTTAAGTCTTTTTACTAAAACAATCAAGAATCGGTAACCCATCATGTAACATAATAAATTAGCATAAAATCAACATATGAAAACACCATGAATAAAATCAAACATACACACAAGAGCACACAAATTTTTTGCTGGAAAACCCCCTCCAAGGAAAAAAAAACCACCTGCTATTGTTGCTAATAAAATATTCTGTTATGCTAAAGAAATTATTACATAGAGGATATAGCACCCGCTAGCTGGAAGACTCGACTACTAAGACAGTTCTGCTAGAAACATCAGATAGAGAGACTCTTTTCTCACGACTCTATGAATACTTGTTCATGGAAGCTGTTATCTCAAAATCAAGCCTGATAGGCTGCTGGTCAGGATGACTCTAAGTAACTATTTCAAACCAAGCTTTTGACTAAGGCTTAGCCTCCTTAGCCTGAGAGGGCTCTCTCAAAGGGGTTTATGATTTTGATTAATGATCAGATGGTTAACTCTTGTGATGTAACAATAAAGACAAATATAATGGCTGGATAAACATTTCATAAGTTCCCATTGGGCCTATGGAGTCAAGCATACTTCAGTGAACAATGACACTACCTTTGCATAAAAGTCAGGGCACTTAGCATTTAAATGTTCAGAATACAACTTACATAAAACCACAGTTCACACATGCATACAGGAAGTCAGAGCACAATCAGTGAATTCTGAGTGATTTTGCATCCATGCAACTGAAAAAAGACATTAAGGGAAGAACAAAACACATATTCTGAACATGACAAATCCTTCATGAATCCTGAGAAGAAAAGTAGATGCTTTGTATTACTAAAAATGGTCTTTACATAAGCTAAAACAGTACTTCTACTGTCAAATTTCCAACCCTCATTACATTGCTGTCTCAGCTATATATAGAATCCTTATTCTAACTAATTCGAGTTTCCTCCTCCATCATGAGGGGAATTTCAATAACTCGATCCTTATCTTCTAATGACACCTATCAACTATTTAACTGTCTATTAAATACAAATAAAATGCTGACTGTAATTTAAAAAGTCCTAAATCAATTATGACTCTAACTCCATCTTCGTGCCATAGTGGCTATTCCTCGTCCTTTGACACGTGGTTCTCTTTAGATTTGGCTGAGCTGGATATTAAATATGCCATATTGGCCTTTAAACCCTGAACCTCTATCTGCTCCGTGGGATTAGGAGATGTTCTCTGCTTCTCGGCCTCTGTTTTCCATAATTTGCTTGAACATGTAACAACACCTTTCTAAGACTTTAATTACCCAAGGTATGGGACATGGCCACGTTTTAGATATGCTGTAGGCTGTGGTGATGGACAGGTGTCTCTTTTTCAAAAACTCCCGCTCATAATGCTGTCTGCGTTAAAAAACATCATCTATAGCAGTTTTGTAGCGCGCTACGAAACTGCTGTTTTATTTAAAACAGCTTGCTTTTTGACCCAAGAACTTATATCACCCAATCAACAATTACCAAAATTCCCTTTGATGTTTCATATGTATAGTAGGGATTAAAGAATCTTCAAAACACTAAGATTAAGCAAAATTAGCAAAAATTGGGAACAAAACCTTTCCTGAAAAGCGAATTCATTTATTAGGTAACTGGCTTAGCTCTGCCTTAGGTCTTCAGTGGCTTTCTTCAATTGGTTAATTTCTTCTTCAGCTGCTTCTATTTGGCTTTTCATGGCTGCCACATAATATCCTTGAGATGTGATGGCTGCTTTACTTTTGCTGCTCTTTTGCTGAGGTCGTGTTCCTTCCCCTG
Source organism: Pinus taeda (assembly GCA_000404065.3). Taxonomy (NCBI): domain Eukaryota; kingdom Viridiplantae; phylum Streptophyta; class Pinopsida; order Pinales; family Pinaceae; genus Pinus; species Pinus taeda. The sequence goes on along the minus strand of APFE030317909.1, from coordinate 74,697 downwards.
TTCCCTCTGTCCTGGGCAGTGCTTCCTGTACCTGCTGGAAATTTCTGGTCATAGGTCTTCTAGGTTTAAAAACAAATTCCTGGGCTGGCTCATCAAACTTAAGCCTTTTTGAGGCCTTGGTTTTCTTAACCTTTACCTGTGGTGACTGTGTCAAATCAATTTGAATTGGTTTGGACTGCTCTAATTCAATAGCCTGTAATAGATCATTTAGGCTTGCCTTAGACACAGGGCTCTCTTCGACAGCTATAGCTTTGCCCTTTTCTTTATTAATCTGGCTTCTTGTTCTCACCCTTGAGACTGCTTCAGATTTACTTACTTCAGGTATAGTCTTATTACCTCGAGTCTTCTCTTTTGTTGATTTCTGAGACTGTTCTTGAATGACTAACGACTTCACTGGTTTTGGTAGTTGTGGCTTGGTTTTATTTTTGGCTCTTGCTTCCCTTTGAAGCTCAGCTATTATAAACTCTCTGGCTGGTTGAGGAGTAAGACCAATCTTACTTTGGAATCCAGCCATGAAGATAAAAGAATTCCAGTCTCTGCCTATCTTCTGGAGGCTATCTAAAATCAACAACTTAATCAGACCATGATGAAATAAAGAGGCTTCACAGTCCTCTTTTCTCAGCTGCACCTTATCACACATCTTACTTAAACTGCGAAATAAATAAAATGGAATGTCTATGGAGAATTTCCCGGTAAAGTGCAAGAGCAGTTTAAAATGATAAGGATAAACCTTATTGTACCTTCCTTCACAGGTCAGATACTTCTGTATGCAGGTAAGAAGAAGAGCATAATGTTCCTTGAGATAATACCTGGGCACTGCTTTTGTGAAATCCTCATTTACATATGCCTCTTTTAAGAACTCCTTACAAGGATTCCTATCAAATTTAAAATTTTGAACCATTCTTCCTGTCCTCTTGGTATCTTGGTTACAACAGCTATTGCTTCTGGAGAAACCGATATCTCTAACATGGCAACCTTTGAATTCAAACCAGTAAAATTAAGCGCAAATTCTTTTGTTACCTGTGCATGCCCTCCTTGTAGCTTTTTACAAAATCTCCAGCACCCAGCATCTTTAAACGCCTTCTTCACGCCTTCACCTCTCAAGGTTATGTCCAGGCCTTCAGGTTCATTCCTTTGACATTTGACAGATCTGTGCTCCTTTCTCTCCATTTTCACTTTGAAATCTTTACAGTCAAATTCTAACAGTTTCGGTTGAGATAGTGATACAACTCCTCTTTTTTATTCGGCCTCGCTTGTAATCAGGCTCGCTTGAATAGCCTCGCTTGAAATTCAAATCGAAACATGACTGGTCACTCATGCAACACTCACGACCATTATTAGGACTATGCACGGTAAAATCTCTTGGGAATGAGATTTCCGTGCATATCAAAAATTTATTGGTGGAGTAGCGGCAAATGAACATTCAGACATGATTTCAAGAGGTACTCAAACTGATATGAGTGGACGGACGTGCTGACTCACCTATGGACTTGACATTTCAGGAAAGATTCGCTGCGGAATGCACGAATCCATGATTTCGCAGCGCTGTTAGTTATATTTTTAAATGATGCGCTACGAAACTGCTTAATCATTATGCGCTGCGAAACTACTAGACTATGATTGCGCTATGAAATGGGCAAATAAGACTGCACTGCGGAATTACTAAAAGACAAGGTGACTTGGCATAGACAAGACATGACTGTGGAATAATGATGAGTGGAGGAAAGCCAATAGGAGCAGAGTCTGATTTAAGCTTAAAAAACCTTTAAAACTCTGAATCCTAAGTGAGACAAATAAAAATGAAAACAGCTTAAATATAGACCTTTGTCATCAAACTAGGGCATGTAACTATATGCATCAAACCTTTAGTTCTAAGTGATAACAGAAGCCACCATGACCAACAAGCCTCACCCAATACCAATGAACTCTAGAGAATTTTTCTTCTCATTCTAATTGCTAGCTAGAAGTCTCCCACCTTCTCTACACATTGTATACTATGAGATTCAATGCCCTCAACACCTCCATGTGAACCACCTTTGATGCATTTTCAAATTGGGCTCTCAAACTTTCTCAATAAGAGCAACCCAACAACTTTGTTGATCTAAAAAATGATAAGATGATATACACTACTAAACATAGCTACAGGTGTGTAATATGCTATATAAAACACTGTAGCACACTCTCACTCTGAAACACACTATCAATCCACACACTCACACACAATACTCACAAGAATATATGCCAAGATATCCACAACAATCTCCAGTCAATAAGTTGGGAAAATACCATGGTTATGCCAATACCTGCGAAACCTGTACCATAGTAATCTCCAAGCCAATACCATGGTTAAGCTTATACCAAGGACAACTATACGATGGTAATCTCTAGGTCGATACCATGGGTAAGTACCATGGTTGTGCCAATACCACGGACACTTATACCATGGTAATCTCCAAGCCAATACCATAGGAAGAGACCATGGTAATACCAATACCTATAATGAAAATACTAAGTGTTGACATGGACCACACACAAACTAATACCAAGGTAATGTCAGTGCCAAGGATACTCATCCCATGGTAAACTCATCAACCATACATAACATAAAATCATCAACCATACATAACATATGCCATAGAAACCATACATAATCCAAAAAAAAATAACTAGAACAATCATCTGCAACACATGCATAGGTTGACATCAATCACTGCGACCAACAACTGCATCATCAATTCCAACAATCTTCCACTTTGGCATTGATGACAACCCTTACTAAACCATCAACTTGATGTTGACCTCTAAAAATTATCTCCATAGATACTCCCCCTTTGACATCAATGGAAAAGGGCTAAAACTCATTAGACACTCTACTGCTAGCATACTAGCTCCCCCTAAAGACTAGCTAGATCTGATCATAGTGTCCTTGTCCCGCTCCTCATAGAAACATGTAACACGTAGTATTAGAAAAGAAAATGTATACTAGCATCTAACTCAATCAATAGCTCCTAATTGAAGCAGCAAAAACAAACCATATCGATCAACAATAGCAATGTGTGAGTTGCCGCACTCTCTCTCCAAACTCAAATGAGCAGTAACAACATCATAGGTACCAACAACAACAAACACCACTCAACTCAACAACAACAAATGGATGTAGAAATAATATCAATCAACAAATCCAACATCATCATATTCACCCTCAACCAAGGCATCAACAACATACATATAACCATTAGAGATACTATAGAAAGCAACAATCATTATCATCCATATCCATCAAGAAACAACATCTGAGAGGTGACAAAATACTATGACTATGTATGACTAGAAAAAACAACAATCTTAAAGAAACAACAACATCCTCATGAAGGCAAGACCAAGGCAACAAACAAACAAGTCAATGACTCAACACCATAGTTGATTAACAACCATACACCAAGGAAATTTTTAAGGATGATATCTATTTGAAAGTTTAAAAACCTTGGCAAATCTTAGTAATCTCTAATAGAAAAATTGTAAAATGTTTGACGATATTTTTGTAAAAATATCTAAGCTATTGATTATATTATATTAGACTATATATGATCTTGGTGATTTTCAATGTAAAATAATTTCATAGTATAAAGCTTGGGCGAACAATTTTTAGAAAAAATGGAAATTGACGAGTATCTTTTTTAGAAAAAGTATAGAAAATTAGCCCATCTCTGAATATTAGCCCCTAAAATTTTCCTTGCCAAGCACTAGACATACTCCCCTTCAACATCACCATCATATCAATTTGCAAACAAATCAGAAAGTACATGACATACATGCTCAAGGGTAGAATGAAGTCATCATCATTATCATGATCCTGCAGTGAAAATTGTTTTTATTGAAAGCAACATCACATGGACTAGATCACTAAATCTTGACCTATGGAGTACATAGTTGTGGAATGCACATGACTGACACATGACTCTTCCTATCACAAAACGTTGACACCATGGAATCAATGAATTGAATACTTGATTACAGAGCTTCATATGCATTTACATGACATCAATGACTCTACATCATGACTTAATAAGCCCAATCATGGCTGAAATGAATGATATATGAGAGGCTCTTTCTATCACAACCAAGAACAAATTAACACAAAATTATGTTTACATAGTTTGAATGAGCCATACACCATATATGCTACAATGAACCATGTTCAACTAGGAGCTCCTGAAATACACTTATTAGTCTAATACACAATTTGACTCTACTACAACCTTTAATGAACATTATTCCTACATACTCCATCAACACTATAAAGTTGAGTCCTTAATACATTACATAGATGTGAACATATCTTTTAATTTCTATAGAGATGCTCGCACTCCTCCTTTGATCACCAAAATGTACTAGGTTGTTACAGATCCATTTGGGCACATCACTCCCATCATTCAGATCAATACTATTATGGCTCATCAAACCCTAATCCAGTTGCTACATGCCCTAGACAAGTCATTACTTTGAATGCCTCCTTCCCAAACAGTTTCCTGGCCTAAAGCCCTCTAAAAATTCCTCCTTAAGGGACAAGCACATCTTTGGTCAGGGGTAAATGCACTTCAGTGCAGGTAGGCCCACGTCAGGGTGCATTTTAGAGCACTTAGGTCCACTTTGACCTGCGTTGGGCGAGATTGAGTGAAATCCTCATAGGATTCTGGGAATATTCTTATCTTCTGGAACCTTCTAGAAGATTCCCACACTTATCATCTCCTATGAGCTTGAAATTGGATAGGGAATGAGTTAAGTAACCTCGTATCCTCTCATCCCTTCCTCCATGGAAACTAACTCTAAGTTTGGAATGCCATTCAATACCCTCATTTATGACCAAACCACCTCCATCTTCCTATAAATTGAGCACTCATCTAAGTGATCAGGGGCTGGACTTTGAGAATTTGTAAGGAGATACTATTGGTGTGAGGTTTTAGTTTGTAATCAAGTATTGTTATGCTTCTAGAGTGTGGTGCTTTTGATGTGATGTCGGATGGAACTCAAGCTGGAGGAGTGACATTGGATCAGACTTCATGGTTGTAACTCTTCCTTCTACTTAATAAAGTTGTTTACACCTTTTCCCATATTCTTGTCTTTATGTATGATGATTATATGTGTAAAAGCTTTCGATTCCATTTTCTTATAGTAGATAGATCTCTTTCTTTGACTGGTTTTTGTCCTCTGTTTATGATTGCAGGTAATTGTCGAGCAGATTAAGTTCGAGAAGGAGCAATGGGAACCATACAAAGGAGAAAAAGTGGAAGTGAAAGATAACAAGTAGGTCCCTTGTCTTATTTCTCTTATATAGAAAAAGGTTAATTGCTTTAAATCTATTGTTCTAGGTGTAGCTACCCACCTAGGGAAATTATGTTTATCCGTAGATGAAAAATTCTACATAACAAATTCGTGACTCTGCTGGGGAATGATCATCGTTTTGGATAGTTTACCTTCATCCTAGTACACCCTAGTAGACTTTACTTGCTTCCATTGATCTTGTTTCAGTGTTTTTGAAGTGTTTTTTGGTAAAAATTGTACTTGAAAACCCCTACGATGGACCCTCTGGCACCAACGCAGGCTTGGTCAAGAGACAGAGCACTGCAGAGCACGCTTGGCTTGAGGACAGTGCTCGGAAGTGCACTATCTCCCATTCAGGGCTGCGCTGATCCTCCTTAGGTCAAAAATCTCATCTTTGACTTGATTTTTTCGAAATTTCCTTCTATTTTCGCTTACTAAAAGATCAACGATTGTTGTACTTCTAAAATCAATTTGTGTTTCCTTTGCTAGCCCTACTTTGGCCTTGATTTTTTAGTGTTTCTTAAATGATTTCTTTATCACTATGAATTCATTTTCAAAGTTAGTTTATAGTCAATTAATCTTTGTTCAAAAGAATGTGTCGTAAAAGTCTTCATTTCTTTCAAAAACGAACTGTTGTAAATTCTTCATTCTTGCAAAAAGATTGATTGATTGTATGTGCATTAGTTTCCTTTTGTTCATTTCAACATTGAGGGAATTGAAAAGAAAAACTTGCATTGTGCATTGAAAACGTTTGAGTGTGCTCATAGGAATAGTTTAGGGAAATTGCATTAGATGTGCTCTTTGTTCTTTGATTAAAAGAATATGCTTGCTCTATCCCTACTAGCTAAGCTTTTCATTGTTCAAATTTAATGAAAATGATGCTTATCATATTAGTTGCATTCTAGTAATTTCAAACACATCACGTGGTGAACCTTGAAAGGAAAATTCCTAATAAATATCAACTTAAAGTTAACCTCAATTAACCTAATGGAGCATTATCACTTAACACAAAACATTTAGAGGTTCTAGGATATAGATGTGTTTCGATGTCATAAAACATAGCAGTTGTCACTAACTTGTCTACGATACATTACGAGTGTGATACCTCATTCCATGTACGTGAGTATATCGTACCTCATCCACGTACCTTCGGGTATATAGGGCGGTGTTACAGTACGTAAAGTATAAAGGAATGCTCTCACTGTGTGGTTTCACATTAGACAATGCTAATACAGATTGGGCCTCCACGTACTTTCAGGTATATATGGGAGGACAACACTAGTTTGCTATCCATCCTTAGGTAACCTAGTCAGCTGCCTTGTACATTGTGGTACACTGAACACAACAATTGAGGAGATTGCCTACTCTTACTTCTCAGTTCGCCAGGAGGTATTTTGCAGTTCATAGTTGCTTGGTAAACCTTTTGCCTACCTTACCCCTTTTTGTTTATTTCTTTTTTGTAATAAAATCATTCAACAATCATGGACAAACATCAACCCTTACCCCATCGTTCACAGAGGACAGTGAGTAAATTGCCTTTACCGCTTGAAGCTGCACCTATTCGGTCAAAGTGGTCTCATTTGACCAAATCCTCACTTCACAAACTTTTGGTTCTTCATCTGAATTACCAGAAACACCCATGCCAGTAATTACTGTGACTCCAGTTACTCCTACAATTACTGGTACATCTGTTACTAAAGTGGAATCTCCACAATTACCCGAGGAAACTAAAACTGAATCTAGTGAAACGGTAACCCAAGTTTTTCATCAACAAGTTGATTCTCAACCTAAAGTTGTTCAACAAGAAATTACTTCTGAACCTGAATCTGTTCAACCAGAAGTTGATCCTGAACCTATCACTGTTCAGTCAAAAGTTACCTTTGAACTAGAAGTTGTTCAAGAAGCCCAACCAGAACACATGGATCTTGAGGTTGAAAAATCAGAAGTTGTTACCATACCAGAAGAATATCAACTGGTACATCCTCAAAAATCCGTAACTATCAAGAATTCCCCTTTACCTCAGGGGAAAATACTGGAAATCTATTACGAACATGACAGTGAAATCCTTCCACCTAGTTTGATTTCAATAGAAGAGGAACTTGAGGTAGAAACACCCAAAATTCCATTCCATTTTGGAAACAGTCTTTATCTGTATCCTCATACTCCTGATTTTACTTCTCCTTTTGATATTGATTACTTTCAGACACCCATTGATTCATTAGAAAATTTATTTGGACATTTGACTATGGTAGAGTCAACATCCCAGACTGTACCATCTGTTACAGCTACGACAAAATCTTTTGTCACAACCTCTTCGATGTTTACTACGACACCTAAGTCACACTTGTATGGTTTTCCATCCGTCCCATCGGGTTACCAATATTTATCTGGAACCCACTCAGGTGTTGCTTCTAGCCCTTGGTCTTCACCAGTGTCCTCTACAAGAATTTTATCTGGTTCCTCATTAATGGATACTGAAAAGCTAGACCCATCAAGTCAATATCAAGCTGGTTCATCTAGTTATCATCCTATGTATCCGCTTTACACTGGACTACCCCCATATGGTGAACAATATGCATAATCTCCTTATCCTCCATTTTATGGGGGGCAACCATATGTCAGTATGCCATCGTCTTTAGGTCAGCCTGGAATGATTGTCTGTCAGTGGCAGCCAATAATGCCCGTTCAACCTAGGCTTGTGTATCCATCACAACCTATGCAATCTGTCTCATCCATACCTACAACACCTGTTCTTATAGCTTTACCATAGTCACAAGTTCAAATTGTTGTATCTCAACCTGTGCAAGCTGGTCCTTCAACCTCAGACCCCCAAGTTTCAGGTTTACATATTCAACCTTCTCAAGCAGTTTTACAGCAACCATTTGTGCTTGGAGTCCAACAACCTCAGGAAAGTTAAACTTTTATTGGAATGACTTAGAGTTACACTGGTTTAGTGTATTCACAACCTAGTTTAGCTTACATTGGTGGATAGAAACTGTTAAATCAACAACCATTGTATCAACAACAACAACAGTTTCTTCAACATATTTGGTAGCCCCAATATCAACAATAGCAATTCCAGAAATACCAACCTCATCCTAGACTTGGTCAACAAGCCTATGTTGGGTTTGATCAAAAAAAATTTTACCCAAGTCCTGGTCAACAAGCCTATGCTAGTTTTGGACAACATCAAATTTATCTTGGTGCTCAACAAGAATCTTACACCATATTTTCTCAACAAACTTACCCTTATCAAGGTTACCAGCAGAAGATGCCTTATGCTCGTATGCAAAGGCCATTACCCATGCAATCCCATCTTACCCTGGATATGCTCAACCTGACCTCAATAGATAGTTGCCTTTTGTTGCAACACTTGAATTACCAGATCTAAATCAGCTCACTAATGACCCAATTATTTATGCACCTTCGTGGCCAGTTATTCCTCATAAATTACCTTTTGATATTCCGAAATTCAATGGAAACCCTAGAGAAAACCCGTCCAACCATGTCATGACTTTTCATTTATGGCATTCATCAAACTCCTTGAATGATGATTTAGTTAGATTACGTCTTTTCTAGAGAACACTTACTGGTCCAGCTGTGAAGTGGTACATTGAGTTACCATGAGCTTCTTTTTATAACTTTACAACCTTAGCTACCACATTTTTAACCCACTTACAATTACCCATATGATATGAAACTGGAATGGAACTATTAACGAACTTTAAATAGACTACTGCTACTCATATCTCTAATCATATTCATGAGTGGCATCGTCGTCATCGAATGGTTAAAACTTATGTTCCTAATTAGCTTTTAGCTGAGTGGTTTATAAAATCATTGTTGCCATCTATCACTGAGGATGTAGCGAAAGGTGGAGTTTTCATTGAAGAGCAAGTAATTTCTCATGCCAAAAATTTGGACTTGATTTATACATAGTTTGGCACGCTCTATGACAAGATCCCAAATGCATCTCGACCAACTTTCATTATTCCTCCACCACCATTGAGTAAGGACTCTCATGCCGGCAACAGTGTGATTGGTTCTTTGCGCACACAAATGGAAGGTAGACCATCTGGTCAAACACTTTCCATTTCCAATCAAACTTCAAATGCATCTGATAATGCTCTTGCTTCCAAAATCAATGTCATGTCATCTTACAAAGGCAAGAATGAAAAGGAACTATGAAGAAAGAAGAATGGGAAAAACAAGAAGAAACAAAATAATGCCCCTCAAGAGAAATCATCTAATTCCTCTCCTTTGGCTAGGAAACCTTGTTACCCATGTTTAATCTATAACGATGAGCACTTTACACAAGATTGTCCTCACCACTTTGAAGTCTCAAAGCTTCTTAAGACTTCTAATACATCTACGGTGTTGACTGATCCTTTTATGAACTTGAAGACACATATGGATGCTACAGACCATGCTTCCACTTCCCAAGTGCTTATGCTATCCGCATCTAAGCCTAAAATTGATGTTTTTGTGTCAACACGAAATAAATATTATGGAAATCAACTGTCATCATCGAATAACCAGGTTGATCAACCTAATCCTTTGACTTCAACTTTGTCTAATCCCATTCCACCACCTATTGCACTAGAGTTAACAATAAAACCACCTAAGGGAGTTTTACATAAATCAACATTTAACACTTGAGCTCAAGTTGCACAGAACTATAACATAGTAGAATATTTGGCTTAGTCACCTTCTGCTATGTCAACGCTTAAGGTGCTTAAAAATTGTCTCTCCTAGAAGGAAGCTTTGTTGTTAGCAATTGGTGGAATCGATCCAACTAGTTCCAATCTTGTGGTTTTCAATCATGCGGGTTATACGCCACAGATACCAGCACAATTAGCATTCCTGATTCAAGTAAATGCCTTGAATAAACTTATTCACCAAACCATTATTGATGAGGGGGCATCTACTTGTATTATGTCTATGAATTGTTGGAAAACACTTGGCTCACTCCCTTTGTCACATTCACAAACAATCTTAAAAGCTTTTGATGGTCGCACATATATGCCTTGTGGAATCTTGAGTAATTTTCAAATTGAACTAGGGGAAAAAATGGTAACTATTGAAGTTGAGGTTGTTGATGGACCCCTTGACTACAACATTTTGCTAGGAAGACTGTGGGTTTATGCTATGGATGTTATGGTTTCAACATACTTTCATACGATTGCATTCCCTCATAAGGGCAGAATCATAGTTATTGATCAACTCATCTTCTTCGCCTCTAGTTCACAAGCTACTGGAAGCATTCCATTAGTTCACGGACCCCCGCTATCTCTTCAAAACATTGGTGTAGGTCTCTTCAAGGATTCTTCCCTAATGGGTACTTTTTCACTACCGTCGCCATCAAACATGGCAGAAGTGGCAAAAGTTGATACTTGCAACATGATATCTTCCACTTCATCTGATTTAAGGAAGATTACCAATAGTTATGAAGTTGATAGTAGTAATGAAATCATGCCGCTAAGCCCCATTGAGCTTGCATAGCAATCAATCGCTCTGGCTTGTGTGGCAAACCCAAATCCATTTTTGCCAATTGTATGAGTAGATAATTCATTAGAATATGGTACTTCCTCTGATCCTTTTTCAAGTATATTTTCTACTAACGAAGGAATCATCCAATCAATGATGATAGAAGAAGAACCATGGCAAGATTATCATCATCGTTCCCATCTTCCAGATCACATAAAATATTTTTCAAATGAACTTAATCACCCTTCAGTTGTTGATTTCCTTTCGAATTCTGTTTATATAGATACAGTAGATTCTGAGCAAAACTTGTCAAATATCGAAGAAACTATTTCTATCAATATTTCGACCAAACCTAAAGTTGTAGAAAACATTCACGTTGGAAAATCTTGTTCTCCATCAGAACTTGATATTTACCGTGCTCTCCTTCATGAATTTCGAGATATATTTGCATAGTCATATGAGGAGATGCCAGGTATTAACTCTAGTATCGTTTAACATGAAATCAAAATGTATCCTAATGTCAAACCAGTGCGATAGCGCCTCCGCCCTATTCATCCAAAGAAGGTTGTTGCCATTAAAACATAAGTTGAAAAGCTTTTGCATGATGGTTTCATATACCCTGTTCCTCTTACTGATTGGGTTTCCAATATTGTTTCTGTCATGAAGAAACAAGGGACAATACGAGTGTTCATCGATTATAGGGATGTCGATCAGGCTTGTCCAAAAGACAATTATCCCACTCCCTTTATCGACTAGATTATTGATCAATGTGTCGGATGTGAAATGTTTTCATTCATGGATGGTTTTTTTGGCTATAATCAGATCAATATCTACTCAGAGGACCAATATAAAACTACTTTTATTTGTCCATAGGGCACATTCGCTTACAGGAAACTCCCTTTTGGTTTGAATAATGCAGAGGCAACTTTTCAGAGGGCAATGAACTATGCCTTCCATGACATCAAACATATTGTTCAACCATACCTTGACAATTTACCTGCTCATTCACAAAAGCAGACTGATCAACTGCAACATTTGAGAGCTATATTTTTACGGTGTTGACACTACAAAATATGACTCAATCCACACAAATGTGTGCTTTGTGTTGGTTCTGGCCATTTGCTTGGTTTCGTAGTGTCTAAGGAGGGAATTCAACTCAACCCACTTAAGGTTCGGGTAATTCTTGACTTGCCTCCACCTTCCAATCTACTACAGTTATAGAGACTCCAAGGGAAGGCTAACTTTCTGAGGAGATTCATTCCCAATTATGTTGAAATGGCTAAAGGATTTACTTGTCTTTTGAAAAAGGGGATACCCTTCTATTGGGATCAGGTTGTACAAGCTTCCTTTGATGCTCTTAAAGATACCTTGATTAGATCCTCATTGATGTATTCCCCAAATTATCGAAACGACTAATTCCCATATCTTACCACGGCAGATACAACCATTGGAATGGTTTTAGTCCAAGAAGATGGGATTGAACATCTGATATATTATTTGAGCCGCAATATCAATGATACAGAAGTTAAGTAATCTTATGTAAAAAATTTAGTAGTGGCTGTTGTTGAAGATGTACAAAGATTTTTCCACTATATCCTTGTCCAAAAGACCACTTTCATTTCAAATTGCAACCCTATGACATATATTTTGTCACGTCAATTTTTGGGGGGAAATACTCAAAATGGATTGTCGTTTTGCAGGGATTTGATTTGGAATTCATTAAATACAAATCAAATAAATCTGTAGTTTTCGTCGAGCTTCTTTGCAACCTTCCCTTGAATACCATTGATTCAACATCAGAACCATCAATTATGGATGAGTCTCTGTTCTTGATTTCTTCATTTGACCCATGGTATGGAGATATACTGATTTATCTCCTGACCCAAACTTTCCAGACTGATACCTCTCACTCACAACAATGATGTATCTAATACCAAGCCAAATATTATCTAATCATTGGTGACACTTTTTACTATTGTGGTATCGATACGATTTTACGAAGGTTCCTCACACATGAGGAAGCTGAGAAAGTTTTGAATGATTGTCATTCAGGTAATTGTGGTGGACACTTATCTGGTTATGCTACCGCATAGAGGATTCTCCGTGCTAGTTACTTCTGGCCTACCATATTCAAATATTGCATTATTTCAGTCAAAAGTTATCATGCATGCTAGATATATGACCGTAAAGATAGATTACCACCTGCACCAATGCATCCTGTTGTCATTGTTGGACTATTTGCCAAATGGGGCATTGACTTCATGACATGTAACCCTCACTCGGCTGGGGGGCATGGGCACATTATAGTCGCCGTTAACTATTTCACAAAATGGGCTGAGGCGATGCCTGCATTAAACAACAGTGGCAAGATGGCTACACTTTTCTTTTTCAACCGCATGGTTGCCCAGTTTGGTGTACCACAGGCTATAGTTACAGATCATGGGTCACATTTTTGCAATCACATTATGACTGAATTAACTACCAAGTTAGGACTTTCACATGATAGTTCTACTCCTTATTATCCACAAGCTAATAGATAAGTGGAGGCCATCAACAAAGTCCTAAAGTGAATGCTTCAAAGAATGATAGGGGTTCATAAATGAAATTGGAATTTAATCATGTACTCTGCTTTGTGGGCATATCGAACCTCGGTTAGGAATGGAACTAGATTCACACCCTTTCAATTAGTGTATGGTTTGGAGGCAATCTTGCTAATACAATGTGAAATTTCATCTCTTAAACTCACAATAGACCCGTTACCTGACACTTCTAATGAAGAAGCACATTTCTTAGAACTCATCCATCTTGATGAAACCTCTCATGAAGCCGCATTGGCTAACGAAGTGCATAAGAAATGAATCAAGGTGCAATACAACCGAAATGTCAAGCCTCACATTTTGTTAGAAGGAGACATGGTCTTTCTTTATGACCAAGAAGTTGATAAACTAGGAGCAGGAAAATTTGAACCATTATGGATGGGCCCTTACATTGTCAAGAATGTTCTAGCAAAAGGTGCCTAGGAGTTGGTGGATTAGGATGGAATTCCATTGTCGCAGCCCCGAAACGGGCTGTATCTCAAACATTACTATGCTTAATTGAGTGTAGTAAAATCAATGTATATATGCTTTAATTGAATGTGTATGTGTCAGTGTGTCTTTTAGATTTTTTATGTGGTTAAGTAATCCACTTTGCATTTGTTGTAGATGTCAGAATCTTTGGAACCAGTTTTGGTTACGCCGATGGTGGTAGTTGTAGTACGCAGAACCTATCTTCTCCAGCATGAGCCATTTTCGCTCCAAGTGGTGAGTTAGTGAGTTTTCAATGGATTTGTATCAGTCGTTCTATGAACAATATCACTGAGTATAGTGCGTTGATCAAACTTTTCTCTGATGCCATTTCACTTTGCATTCCCTAAATCATCATTAGGTTGGACTCACAACTCGTCATACTGTAACTAACAAATGTTTATACAGTCTGAAACCCAATGATTCTTCATATGTTCCTTAAAATTCATCGTTTGGTCCCCGGATGCGGGTGCTGGCACGTCAGATGGGGTCGAGCCACATGCCTAGCATGTGCCGCCCCATGCTAACAATACAATTTAATGGGATATCGCAGCCAAAGGATATTGTTTCATTGCCCGAGCTCTGGGCATTCAATACCGAGCAGGGTGAAACGATGGGGATGCAGGACGCAGTTAATGCTCGCTCTCATCGAGGGAAGGATGCAAGTTTTCAAGGGGAAGGTGAATCGATGCAAGCTCATTGGTATGGTGAAGCTGGGGCGGTGCAGGCGTAGAGGAATTCTAGACGGGTGGATGTTTTACCACCTTAATTCGCAGTCTTGGCATTCCGTCGCTACAACTCAAGTAATTGCCTCAGGTGGGAGCAGCAATTTAAGGGCAATCGAAGTAAATTGGATGCAAGAAGGGAAATTTCTCCCTCAGGCAAAGTTTGCTCGGTGGTTATTACGTCTGTGTGGGGTTTGTGGCAAGGTCCGCACTGTGTTTGTTATTACAATTCACTTCAGGTACACGAGGGAGGCAATGGGGAGTCCATGGCAAAGCTGCGAGAACGGCAACCGAGCAGAAGGGGACCTGGGCGAGGTTCATCCTCTCGCCCCCCTGTAGCAGATGAGCACCATCACTGCTGCTGCTGCTATTGCTACAGGAGGGCAAAAGCCACACCAATTCAAGCCGGGTAGTTCTTGGAGGTTGGCAGCTCAAGTGAAGGAGAGCCAATGCTTCCAGCATTCGGCTCAGTGGTGTTCACCCTGGGCAGCTCAAAGGATAAGGCAGGTATCAATGCTCATATTTCAGTTCTTTTCACTAAGATTCCTAAGGGCAATGATGGTGGAAAGCTACCAGGTTCGGCGGAGCCACCTCCAGAGGGCATTGGTGAGGAGAGTCCTGTGTTGCAGCCACCAATTGAGGCGGGCACCTCTAGGAAAGAGATCCTGCAAGCCCCTTCTCATCCCCCGGAGCCGGAACCTCAAGCCACCGCAAAGGATCCATGGGCCATTTGGGAAGGAGTCCCTGAGGGCCAAGGTTGGAGAAATATCGTGGAAGAAGAGCCCGAAGACTGATCCTCCAATGCACGCACCAACAGATGCCTTTCTCTCTCGGCTCTGGTCTAAGCTAAAGGTCTCTGCGAGTATTTGGGTTTTGCTCGTCACTGTGTTTGTTTATTTTCAGTTTCTAATATTGTCTTGTTTATGTCGGTCTCGCGTTTGGACAAGGTCCACTGTAATTTCTTCGATGGACAAGGTTCACAGTCAGTTTTTGATGGAAGCCCCTGCGTGGGCCGTCCCGTTCATGTTTAGCTCAGTGCTGTTCTATGCTCTGGTGTAGTCATGTCTTTTTGGTCTTTTGCCTCAGCAAGTTTTGGAGGAATGTTGGAATGTCCTGTGGGTGCTACCCCTGCGAGGGAGCTTTTGGCATCAAGTCAAGCTATCCAAGGTGCCACTGCTGGCCCTGGACAGCCTGTCTCACTGTATGTAAAGTTTTGCTATAAATATAATACAATAGATTAGCTAGCTTTTACCAAGAGAAAAAAAAAATTTCATCGTTTGGAAACAAATTTTGAGAACATTCAATATCAACATATTTACAAAAACTTTAACACATTAATTGATTCATTAGCGAACTATGTGTTAAACAGACATTTGCGACACACATAAAAATAAATTTCCAATTCAAATCATTAGTTGAATCGGATTGAACATAACCATATATAAAAACTATGAAAGTAAAAATAGATAGATGTTTTAAAGTTTTTACAAAATTTGTGTCCAATACATGTTTGGTCATCTGACCTAAAAACTCAAAATGCATACAAAAATTGTCCTAAGTAGACCTAATGATGCTCATGATAACAGGTCACAACCTGAGCTATCATGTGCAATAGTGCATCCAACGACTAGGAACACCAATAGTATGGTGGTGAAGCCTCATAGGTAACTCCTCGATCCCGATATCTAGAATACCAAGGGTTAACCCCTCTACATGATCCTGCAACTCTGCCAGAGTCTCGGTCAACTTCAAATCCTGGAGAACCGCCCTCCCAACATTTCTTCGCGCAGGTCCACCTGCCTCCTCTTGATGTCCCCTAGGTCGAATAGTGCCAACATCTGTATGCATGAGAACAATTTTAGTTTAGTCTTGGAAACATCAAAAACAAAAAAACATGTAGAAACTTAAAAATTAAAAACATTTGGTCAAAAACAATTTGCCTATAGCACCCCATTGAGTGTCCACTGGTAAACTCAACTCTGGAACTCTGCAAAAATCCATCCCTATGTATGGATTCTCCTTGATGACAATGTGTTGTCAATCGAGGCAACTGAAGAATGTAGTAGAAAATGTGATTGATGGCTGACTAGCATGTCTAGCCATCAATTCGACCCACTTCTGCATCTGTGGATCTCTAGGACCAGCTATACCTAGTGTTACATCCTGAGGTTGCATCAATGGAATTCTCTCTAATGTGAAGGTGATTAAGAGTGATCCATAGCTAAAATTATTCATATTACCACTGTTTACCTTTGTCAGTTTCTCTTTCAGTGAAGAAAGTATGACCTCACACTAGTTGAATAAAGTTGGCTCAAGACACTCAAGTGCATACTGCATGTATGATCTGTTTGCCAGACGAAGTGTCACACTGCCTGCCAACTTTGCAATAGTGAAAAGGATTGTTATCAAAGGAAAATCATGAATATCTTTGATGATTATCTTTCTGTATTTGCTAGGCTGTGTACCTGGCCAACAGAATTGTTGAAAATAGTCCCTCACTGGTTCACCACCACAGGAAGAACCTGAAAGAGAAATGGGGGCACCACGTCTCGACAACCCTGTAAGAAAGTAAACATCATCAATCATAATAGGGATCACTTTTCCCTTATGTGAAAATCCTAATCCGTTGGATCCAATGCATGAAATATGAACTACAATAGTTTTGATTGTTGCCTCATTCTGGACAACCTGAAGTATTTGAGCAACCAATAGTTTTTTAGGGCCTCAATAGTACCCATATCATTTAGGGAAACCATGTCTTGTTCTTTATGCTATATTTCTCACCAAGTAATAGACATTCAGATCTGATGAAATCCTAAAATCAAATGATAGGCTTAGTTAGGATCCATATCATGCAAAAAACTGGAGAAATTTTGGGCCAAACAGGTGAAACAAGTTTGGGAAACTCACCCACTCCAGCCCAGGCAAGGAGACAGTGCGCTACGGAGCATCTACCCTTCTATTTGGGTGCTTTGCAATGCAATTTTTGACATGGAAGGTTGTGTTAATCCTAGGGCGAAGTATTCTAAAACGAGGGGCCCTAAAAACCCAAAAAATTTGCCTGAAATTGTAAAAGAATGACATGAAAAGAAAGAGGAGGGGTAGATCTTCTACCTGGTCTAGATGACACGAGAAATTATCCACAGAATCTCTCACAATCAGTTGCTGAAGATCGAGGTAAAAAACTAGTCCAGAGCACAAAGTGAATGGTAAATATCAAATGGTGAAAATGACATGGTAAATTCTTGGTTTATGTTTATTTCATGCTTATTAATTGAATAAAATTTAGTATTTACCTATTTTTACCATGAAACAGGTATGTTTGATCCATTTGGTGTTGCTTTGAATAGATTTATTGGTGACTTACAGAATTTGACATGCACGACTATGAATTGTACTTTGACCACAGAACATACTTTTATCTCTTTTTCGAGCTCTGTTAAACATAAAAAAAGGAACCCCCTAGAGTCCTCTTTAAGCTCTTTTTAGACTCTTCAAAAATGAAAAAACTGTTGAGCTCTTGTCCTTTTCAGCTCGTTAATGGATTGGAATGAAATCTACTCAGTATAAGTTTAACCCTTTTCCGAACTGAGATAGATTATTTACGAAAAGGAATACATTGATCAAACATGGTCAATAGGTTCTCTCTTGTATTATTTTAAGCTTTTTTGGACTTGAGAGACAAATATACAAAAAAGAACTTGTGGAGTTTTCTTTTTGTCCCTTTTCAAACTCTCTAAACATGAAAAGGACCGATTTATCATTGTCATTAAACTCATTAAAACATCAAATAGCGAAAAAATTGTCCATCATGACAAGACCGAGTTTCACCTTTGCTGGACTCATTAAAACATCACATAGCGATAGATTCACCTAAAGGGTGGAATTATACAACAAGCATATGTTATCCTCCTCAATCTTGATAAAAATAAAGAGTTACTGGTCAACAATGAGTGGGGAAAATGGGAAAAGAGGTAAACCACATTATGGCAGCAGGTCACTCTTGAACATGACACTTTCACTTCATCACTGTGACTACATGGGTTGTGTTATCTGCTTGATGGTCATCATACCTTGGTATATCATACCATCCATTACTTTGGTTTTGGGTCAATGCTACTAATTCATTTAGTGTCACCGACATGTTCAAGAGAAGTCATTGAATTAAATTCATCCTTTGCAATACTCATAAACCTTTATTTTCATGACTGCCATTCCTGAACCTTGTGTCATCATTCACTTTCCGTCTCCAAAAATCATTACACTCGTTTCGTTTCATTGATGTGGGATACATCAAGGCCCTCCTACAATGAATCGATTCTTGTTGACATTAGCACATTATCCAAGAAGTTGACTTAGAAACACCCTTTCAGTACCTTGAGGCTTGCATACATCAATGGCAAGTTTCTCGCTTCTAGTGATAGGTTGACATCACTAGCCTTCGATTGAAAGATTTTGTATGGTGTTCGACATCAAAACATCCATTCACTAGCCTTCGATGCAGAATGTACTACAGTACCTTGAGGATCATTACCATTATCGGTGATTTCTCTCGCATAGGTTAACAACTTACATCATTGGCTGGTAATTAGATGGTGTGTTCCCATGTTCGAATTTAGATCACCTATTCACATGGTTAGACTCGTACTTGAGCAAATGATTGAACGTGATAGAAGACCCTAAATCTGGTTTCATTCATCCAAGCTGCAATTTCAGGAAAGGTACCAAATCATCCATACGATGGCTTTACATTGATGGTAATCCCATCACGGGTCTATATCTGTAGACAACTATCTATGTACTTGTAAGAAAGTTTATATGTTGAGCATGGGTATACCTTCCCTCAGCAATTCATGAAAAAAATCAAAATATCATGATAATATGTATTGTAATTGATGCAGGTCACCATTCGCTTTAGAACCTACTCATCACATAATAAAGCATATCACTCAACATTATCATTTAAAACTTCATGCTTTAGGGGGTAGCTGTTACAGATCCATTTCAGCATATCACTCCCATCATTTAGATCAGTACTATTAGGGCTCATCAAACCCTAATTCAGTTGCTACACACCCTAGACAAGTCATTACTTTGAATTCCTCCTTCCCTGAACGTTTCCTGGCCTGAAGCCCTCCAGAAATGCCTCCTTGAGGGACCAGCGTAGCCTTGGTCAATGTTAAATATGCTTTAGTGCAGGTAGGCCCATGTTAGGGTGCATTTTAGAGCACTTAGGCCCACTTTGACCTACGTTGGACGAGATTGAGTGAAATCCTCATAGGGTTCTGGGAATATTCTTATCTTCTGGAATCTTCTAGAAGATTTCCACACTTATCATCTCCTATGAGGTCGAAATTGGATAGGGAATGAGTTAAGTAACCTCCTATCCTCTCATCCCTTCCTCCATGGAAACTAACTCTAAGTATGGAAGGCCATTCAATACCCTCATTTATGACCAAACCACCTCCATCTTCCTATAAATTAAGCACTCATCTAAGTGATCAGGGACTGGACTTTGAGAATTTGTAAGGAGATACTGTTGTTGTGAGGTTTGAGTTTGTAAGCAAGTATTGTTATGCTACCAGAGTGTTGTGCTTTTGATGTGATGTTGGATGGAACTCAAGCTAGAGGAACGACATTGGATCGGACTTCATGGTTGTAACTGTTCCTTCTACTTAATAAAGTTGTTTACACCTTTTCCCATATTCTTGTCTTTATGTATGATGATTATATGTGTAAATTCTTTTGATTCCATTTGCTTATAGTAGATAGATCTCTTGCTTTGATTGGTTTTTTTCCTTTGTTTATGATTGCAGGTACTTGTCAAGTGGATTAAGTTCGAGGAGCGATGCGAACCATACAAAGGAGACAAAGGGAAAGTGAAAGATAACAAGTAGATCCCTTGTCTTATTTATATTCTATAGAAAAAGGTTAAGTGCTTTAAATATGTTGTTCTAGGAGTAGCTATCCACCTAGGGAAATTGTGTTTATCCGTAGATGAAAAATTCCACATAACATAGGTGTACATTTGAAGTTATGATCAAATCACACAGCTTGGCCTAGATCACCATCTAGAAGCATGCCACTCACTATTCCATGACACTTGCACATCATAAACGATTAGCTTTCAAAACTTCTCCAATGCAAGGACTCACAAAATTTATATTCTCATGCAACCCTTTCAGTGATAGATCACAAGAATTAATGAATTGAACTAGGCGATGATAGAATTAATAATCTCTTCCACTTCTTAAGATAGTATGTGTAAGTTTGTAGACCTACACAATTATTTTCTCAGTAACTTGTCAAAGAATATATTTGCACGTACAAATGCGCAAAAAAAAAAATGTAAAGGCACGAAAAATCAACAAATTTTGATGGGGCAGTAGTGTGATAACAATACTACTCAGATCTAAAATAAGGTGCAATGGTTGCTCCTAAAATTTCATCAAGTCCAAAAGTAACATAAGCCGCGACTCCAAATTTTCCAGGTGTTACGCAGTAATTTGTCACCGTTGGTCACCGTCCTTGTTACCCCCCCACTGTCACACATTGGAGGATACATTTACGGACCTGTGACCAGTGACATAACTTGAAAACACTTGCATTGAGGTCTCCTGAGTATGAAGTTCAATAACCCTGAAGACACCCTTTGAAGATTAACCTCTGAAGATGCCCTTTTTCCATTAGCGCGGGTCCACAGTGTCTAACCCGCGCCAATGGCTCAGTTCCTACAAAGAGGGCGCGCCCATAGACGCACTGTCCCAGAACGAAGCCCGCGCCACACAATTTAGGCATGATTTTTGGCCAGCGCATATTGGAATGCTTTTTCCTCCATGACTCACCCAGTTCCCTGAAGGAAAAATCCAATAAAAGCAGCCGGGCGT
>APFE030317909.1:0-35107 GCA_000404065.3 Pinus taeda | reverse complement strand
ATAGCGACCGGCCAGAGCTAGAGGATAGGAGCGACACTTCTCCCATAGCAAACAGCGTTGGATCCCAGGTTGGTCTCCTTGATCGACTTCTAAATTGTATAGCTAGGAACTTGCATGCAACGTGTTTGATTGTTGCTAGACCCCTGTGGGGCTAGTGGGATCCACCTCTGTCCGTAGAGGGGATTTACCTCCGCAACACCAGGTATGCCTCCACATTTTCATATAAAGAATCCAGTCCAAGTTTATCAGCTCTTTCCAGCTGCAACTTCCCAAGATTCTCCAGGAACTTCTTTGCAATATGCATGCATAGCATTGGGAAATTTGCTATCACACCTACTTTCCACCTATTGTTATTTGTAAACAAATGCAACTTTACATCCACACCATACAATTGAGAAGCACTTCTTTGATACTCTTGGGTTGACATGCTTTGGTAAATAAAAAACTACACCTTCAACTTTTTAATCAACTTATTTGCAGTTAGAAGAAAGATCTTTATTAATTCTAGATGTACACCTCCAAAAGCCTTGGAAACATGCTAAGCTAACTATATACATATCAATTATAGTATCTAAATAAAATATGCCTAAAATGGTTTTGAATATACGCATTGATTATCAAAATCCACCAGCAGTGTGAAAGGGCTTGTAATCTCTCCTCCACTGGCCTCACGAATAGTACTCTATGATTTAGGTGGTGGAAAATAAATTCAAAAATGTCGAGTTTCATCCTCTGCACCTAACTTCTAGATTCCATACTATTCAAGTGAGAGCCCCTCGATGTGTTCCAAAAGTGAATGCACCTATCTATTTTCCCACCTTCAAAAGAAATAAGGCCATGTTGATGAGGGGACCAAGCAATGCCCTTAAAAGTAGTTTTGTGATCACTGAGACTTAAGTTGTTTTTAATATTGATTTCATACCAAACATTGATTATCATTTCCCACTTATCATAAGACCACTTCCAGCCACAGATTTATGACTTGTGCCCACCAAGTTTGCTAGCAAAAAAACTTCAACATGGATATCAAGTTGAACATTAGTTTGATCCTTTCTTCTAGAAGATAATATGTGTGAACTCAATGCCTCCTCCATAAGAACATCAAAAACACATGCTTGGTTCTCTCTCCAAAAAATAATTATCACGATGTCCTTGCATCAACAACAATTTCTCTAATCCTAACACACTTAACAGTAAAATTTACAAAATGGCTAACTACCACACCGATTATAGATATTGTATACTTTATACCATGCTCATTGCACAAGACTTAGCTCAACACAGTTGAAAAATACCTATGCTCCAACTTCAAGGTACATCTTTGCATGCTTCAATTCCATTCCACAATAACCATTCATGCTACTAGGTCGAACTATAATTATCATGAAAACCACAACTGCAAAAGAATATGACGCAATATCATAGTGCTTGAATCCACACCCTCCATGAAATATGCATGGTATCATGAGTTTCTAAATGTTGAAAGTTTTCATGTGAATATGATAGTGTTCAATGACGCATTCATTATAGGCAATGGTGCCTACCACATGAGCATGCATGTTATCTTTACATGCTAAAAAAAAATTAGTTTTTAAATTCTTCTGAATATTTGTCAACAAATTTGTATATTTAGGATTTAGTTTCCTTTTTTTTATGATATCGATATCGCCACAACTAAGCATAATGCATGAAGAATCCTCCATAACTTTGAATGACCAATGTTTAGGTTCACAAAATTAATGAGAAGGTCTTTTATCTTTGGCACATTGGACCCAAGCACCAGAACACATGAACTGTGACCAAAACATTGTAATGCCCTCCTCCCACATCTACCCAAGAAACCAGCCAATCAGATTAAACTTGTGATGAGAAGTTACTATGATATGACTTAACCTCCTAAGCCATCTTAAGGAAGTGGAACTAATGAAAGTTCAACATACAGGCCTTCCACATCAGCAACAGGTCTCCCAGGAACCATCTCAACCACTAAGGTAACCATCACTTAGGTGCCGCTGAGATTTTAAACCATTAAACCCCTGGATGCTCCGTTGATATGGGAAAGAGTGCATTTGAGGACCTTTTGATGCATGTACAACATCGGTATGCCAGCATCCAGGGGATTTATTTCTCAGACTTGTGCCTTCTTCCTCAGGATTTGAGCCATGTTTTCATTCCCAGAGCCCAGGTCACTGCCTAGAACTCAATGAAAATTTCACAACCCATAAATTACATTATGACAATAATTAAATATCAAAAAGTGACTCCAGGACTAGGCCTGACCATCCCCAACTGGGACTAACATTCTTTCAAATACATGGCATCAATGCAATCTATAGGGAATGAATACAAGACATAGCATAAATGAATGATAACTCATATGGAACTTGACAAGAAGGATCACCACTCTCTTCCCTTGAATTTTTTGACATCAATTAACTCTTGCATCCATTATCCTTTCAGTTACAAGTAAATACATGAACTAACCATAACAATAACCAGTCACATAGCCATGCTTATAACCATCATTTAACCATGAGAATAAAAATGTGATAACAACCATTAAAGCCACATATTAAAAAATACAAAAGCAAGAGAACTTAGCTTTTATTAAACATAGGAAAAGCTGACTAGGTTCAGAACTTCCACGTACCACCCAACCATAGACATGGTTGAATGAAATATTTGTTTCAGCAAGTCACCCCCGTGCCATATTCCAAGCATGAATGTGGGATATCATGGATAAATGAAGCCAAAAACAACCAAGGGACTCTAGAGGTTAAACCACATCTACCCTCACCAAACCATGATCTCACCAAAACCAACACCGAGATCATAAAACCAACTCAAGATAGGAATGCCTCCAGACTCCATCACTATCCTTGAGGAATTTTCTGTCTCCTTATTTCACAATATTTATCGCAATCCACACTGGATCACTAGGAACTAAACTAAGACACTAGTCTCTTAGGACTTACCACAATCCACAGTGGATCACTGGGCCCTAACCGAGAATCCACCCTAAGGATTTACCGTGTATCTGGCCAAAACTAGTCATGGGATTCCTAGGCCTTTGGTTTTTTCCTGAGACTGCCTCCACCCTAGATTCTCAAACCATCTGGCAATTTCAAAGCTCAAAAGTGAGAAAAGAATCCCATCATACAATGGATATTCAGAAAGAGGAAAGGCTAAGTTGAAAACCACTGTCATAACCTGAGAAAACCATGCCATCAATAATAAGAAAACCATATACCAACATGAAAATCCATGCATGACAAAACCAACTAGGAAATCACACATGCAATATGTTACCTGTAAGTATTCTTGTTGAATATTCTTGATTATGCTCTTCCTTGCTTGATATTTTCTTTCCTTCCTTTTGTTCCTTGCTCCAAATCTAGAGTGCTCCAATAAAACTCTAAGTGTCCAAGACTGTGAGAGAGAGAGGGAGAGAGAGAAAATAATGAGAGAGATCCAAAACAAAACTAAAAAAATGTTACAAATTGGTCCTAAGAAGCCTTTTTATTAATGAGGCCTATATTTTCTCCATTTTCCATTATTTTCATTCATTTTCCTCCTCACATGCAACCTGTGACCTTTCACCTTCCTTTTCTCCTATTTTCATTTATTTTTATAAATAAATGTGCCAAAATACCTTTTTTCCTTTTTAATTCCTTAGCAATTTCCTTTGCCAATTTAACTTGGCCATAAACACATCTAGTGATGCCCACTAGGATATCTTTTACCACATTCAGCTTGGAATATGTGTCCCTTAACCATGGTCTTACTTTGCCTTTATTAACTTTTAATACATGAACTTTTAACCAGGGGTTGTTATGTACCCCTCCCCATTGGGGAACATCATCCTCAATTTAAAACACACTAAGATCTCAAAGAAACCATTGAAAAGAAAACATACCTCCCATGGATCTTTATAACTTAGCATATTGCAGTATTTACAATGAATGACTTGTGAAAAAAAGAACATCATGACAACATGACAAGATAACAACCATACCACTTATTGGAGCTTTATAACTCCACTAATGGTAGTATTTACATCCATATACATATGTACATGTACCAAAACATCAACAAAACATATACCAAACATCATACCAAAATGACTTTGCCTCCACTAGCAAACAAAGAAGGATGCGTGGCCTGCATTTGATCTGCCATCTCACATGTAGCGTCTTTGGGCCCAAATTGCTTCCATTGGACTTTAAATTTCTCTATGGCTCTATTCTTGAGCATGAGCTGCTTCCACTGCAATATGCACTGAGGCTTAGACTGGAATTATCCTTCTTTCTCCACTTGCAATACAGACCAATCAATAACTTCATCAACATCCTTTATATACCACTTAAGAAATGAAACATGGAAAACATCATGGTCTTTCACTGTTGGAGGCAGTGAAGGTTGATAGGTCACTGGTCTAATCCTCTCAAGGATCTTAAAAGGCCCATAATACCATGGGTTCAACTTAGAACATGATCCAATCTTCAAAGAGCTCTGTTTGGGCTTGATGCACAAATACACATGCTTCCCAGCTTGAAACTCCTTAAATATCCTGTGATGATCTGCATGACTCGTTCATCTATCTTGTGTTTCCTTTAGATTATTCTTTATAAATTGCATTTCCTATTCCATGTCTTCCAACATATCATGTCCAATAAGTACCATGTTCATTGGATCACCCAAGTTGATTGGAGTATTACAACTCCATCCATACAATGCCTCGAAAGGACTCATCCTTAATGACTCTTGATAACCATTGTTGTATGCAAAATCAACTAATGGAAGATACTCCTGCCATATTCTTTGCTGGTACATCATGTACATCCTCAGCATATCCTCCATGATTTTTTGGACACTCTCTATCTATCCATTTGTCTATGAATTATAAGTTGTACTAAAGTCCAACTCTGTACCCAAACCTACAAATATTTCCTTCCAAAACTTGGAAGTGAACTTCACATCCCTGTTTGACACAATATTCTTCAGAAGACCATATCATCCCACGATCTCCATGATAAAAATCTGTTCCACCTCACTAGCTGAATATGTTGTCTTCACTGGAATGAAGTGAGGTTACTTGCTCAACCTATCGACCATGACCATAATAAAATCATGTTTCTCACTGTCCTTGGAAGACCTCTAATGAAATACATGGAAATGACCTCCCATTTCCACTTTGGAGTTAGAATAGGTTGTAGTAGACCACCTGGATGCTTACATTCCACCTTTACCTGATGAAACTCAAAACATCTAGCCACAAACTCTACCACTTCCTTCTTCAAATTTGGCCAATAGTATAATTTCTTTATCATCATCAACGTCTTCTGATATCTTGGGTGACTCGAGTGTGGGTTCACGTGGAACTCCCTCAAGATAAGATTCTTGTGGTCACTGAAATTTGACACGTAGATTCTATCCTTGAATCTCACTAAACCATCTATTTTGAGATGATATTCGTCATCCTGATAACGTATACTCTGCTCTAACCTATGCATATATACTTGTCATCCCATTGTCTTGACTACAAGCTCATATCCTATAACTCTATCTTGTAAGAGCTCATAGCCTCTATATGATTCACCTGTACCTTCCTGCAAAGAGCATCTGCAACCCGATTATCCTTACCCTTCATGTATCTAATCTCAAAGTCAAAATCACTAAGGGTAGCCAACCATCTAGCCTAGCTAGCATTTAAAATTGGCTGGTCAAAGAAGTATCTCAACCCATTGTGATTGCTCATCAATATATATATCCTACCAAGAATATAATGCCTCCACATCTTCAAGGTGTGAATAATAGCTGGCAACTCAAGATCATGAGTGTTATAGGGATTAATGCACAGATGTTTGGTGATCTAGAAACCCTCAAGGATCTTCTCAAGATCCTTGGCAGAAAACTAGATTAGCTGCAGTTGTCACCAAGATGCATGCATATCTATTCTTAATGAACGAATATCAAAGCGAGAAGGACTTATTACCTCAAGTCTTATTGTGGTGTTGCTAGAGAGTGCAATGTAGCTAGGCGAAAGACCCCTCAGCCAAATCCAGATCAAAACCTGCACATAGAAAAGAAAAGCATAATATCATAGCATAAACCCTTGATAAATAATGCATGAACATATAAATATATCTAGTTTCATATATCTAAGTGACTCATGATAACTATATTGCATAAACATATAAACAAGTTATACTACCAACATCACAAAGTGGACAACACAATTGCAGTTCTATATTAATGTATAAAAGAGTAATTATAGCCATCAGTTGTATTAGCCTTCCCTTACCCCTCCAAATCCTCTCCCTCTCTCTCTCCCTTCTTAACCTCTTCTGATGCCTTAGTCTAAGACTATGCTCGACAGTCAAATAGGCAATCCTTTCAAATGGTCCAACCTCCTTTACAATGGCCCTAACCTTGCATATATAGCATGTGAGGATAGGGTTTCCAAGTCCTTCATGAGTTCCAGTAGGAAAAAATATTGATGGTTCCATGCCTTTTTTCTCTTTCTCATTTGTATACTCCATTATGAATTAGTAATTCCTCCAAACAAGTCGAGTTCTTATGTTTCCCTTCTTTTGTGAGCTAACATAGGAGATAATCTTGGGATATTTCTCGATCAACTTGTTCCCTTGACCCATAAAAACTCATTAATGTGACTAATTCACTTCCCAAGGTAACAGACAGAGTTACCTTAGGCACTAACACACCCTTAGCCTTCCTAGAAAGCTTTATAAAGTAGGTTGCTAGTGGCTAGACAATGTTAGCTTGACAACTAGGCCTATGAACTTGGTCAAGAATTCTGTCATCATGTATTTCTCCTCTGAGCTGGTGAGGAGGTCATTTTCTTATATAACATATGCCCCTTGAAGTGTGAGATCATAGGCTACTACGATGGCCGAAATAATTTATATTTAACTGTCCTTTTCTTTTGGAAAAAAGAGAGAGAATCAGAGCTTTGGACGGTACGAGAAACCTGATACAACGCATATATAAAACAACTAAAATGATGTCCTAAGTCAGGAAAAACCACACTTACTATCTATGTCAGAGTTATTTTCTCAATAAAGAGATATGATGATGCTAGCCGCTGATAAGAACAATGCGGAACCTATGTCATAATAGGATCATTCTAATGAGCTGTCTCCAAAAAACAATAAAGAAAACTTGGGAGAGGAGACAAGGCTGAGTGATGCAAGCCTCTACCCAAGGTCTTGATTTCTGCTTCACTGCAACAACATAGATCGATACATGTGAATATAGGCATTGAGGTCAAACATGCACAAAATTGTCTGATTACCAGTCAATAATGGAGACCGTTAACAGACACAAGGATGGCCACTAATAATGGTGATGGTCTCCAAGATGCACAATACAATCTAGCGAGTGTGAATAATGTTTTTGTTTTTGAACACTCATAGAATCATTTAACCAGGAGCCAATAATGAAAACCCCTGACCAAACACAAGGTGACCTGCCACTGATGCCTACAAGTACCAAGGCACTAAAGTGTTTCTGGGTCGTCTTCCTAGATAGAGTGTTGAAGTCAATAGGGAGAAACCTATTTAAAGGTAGGTAATAAGGTGTCCTACTTTAGTCGACACGAAACGAGGCAAGAATGATTATTTTTTGAGGAATCTTTTGAGCATTGGGTCAAAGCGACAGAGGGCATGATGATAGGATATGCTTGACGGCACTTAGTTCTCAGTTTTCCCCAGAAAGTTGCTAGATCTCTCTTTCTTCTAGGCCTTCTTGTACTTCTTCATTCCCTTTCTAACAACTCAAGACAATACAACACCCTTCTCTCAGTTCTCAGCCCTAGATCTGATCCCCACAGCCTATTTTATTAGCTTTTTTCCTCAGTAACGTTGTCTGCTAGTGTAAACAATGCTTTATAAAGCACTGTGGCCTCACAAACAGTGTGTTAGTGCTGCAAGTAACTCTCTGTAGCCTCTAGTACAGAGCGTTAGCCAACCATTTCTTGATAAACAGACTACTCTGTGACCTCATGGGTTGGGAAATTTGCTTGTAGACTGATCAGGGATCTACATTTATGCTTGTTTAACTAATCTGTGTTCTGAACAAATTTTTTTAAGAAAATAGATTTACTTCTTAAAGCTTTTGTTTTCAATAAATAAAAAATATAATTTTTTTTCTTAGTTGGTTAGATCTACATTATTTGGTTTCAAAAATTTGTTAGTGAGCATTGAAGTTTTGTCAGTTATGGTAAGTGTTTTACTGAATAGGATGCATGGTGTATATATTAATGTATGAATGACTCTCCCTTTGTAAAAGCATCTTATTCATCGAAAGTCAAAATTTACAAGCATTGTTTTTGCATGATTTGAGTCAAAGTCCCATATAAATTCATACATGAACACCCCTATCGAAGACTCTAACGAAGTACATTTAAAATCTACCTAATAAAATCAATTAGAAACTCTTTTTAGAGTAAACACACATTAGTTTAGGATAAGATCTTCAGATAAGCAGTGTGAGTTAATAGCCCAAGATCATACACCGAAACTAGTGTCATGAAAGAGAGAAATCCTTCTGCACTCATACTATCTGGGACCACTCTAGTAAAAGTGGAGCTAAATACAAGACAACATAGGATTGTGAGTGAAGATAGGTTGCCTTTTCTTACATCTCCTTTGTGTATTCTATGTATCGGGGATCCCTTCGGGGATATTGGATCTGAGTTGGGGACCCAGGTATCCTACCCGCACAACTTACTGTCTGTGACTATGTCCCCCCCGGTAGTGTCTATGATTTGAGGTATCCTTAGTGGCCATACTTTTAGGGATGAACAGAAGGTGACTGGGGTGGGATTCCCTGGTACCTAACACAAAAAAACCTACTCCTTCTTTGGTTTTTGGAAGGGTGCTCATCTTCACGAGAGTACTTGGCCCCTTAATTTGAGGTTTAGGCGAAGCTCAAGAGTAATCATAACAGTACATTTGGCCAACTCTCTATGTTATTCATTGTGATACAGGGTTTCATCTCTAGTGATCGATGCTTATCAGACATGGTCATTTCACTTTGCTTGTTGATTGATTTCCTTAGTGTATTTTTTATTTTTTAAGTTCCAGATTGTTATCATTGAGAATTTAACAAATATCACTGTAAAATATATTGATAAAATTTATCGGTCACTGTGGCTACATTCAGCCCTCATCGTCAATCTAGATGGTTGTTAGGTCTTCCCCCACTCATTGTGGAGGATTCGCTCAGCCCCAGTGAACCAAATTCCCTATCTTCAAGCAATTAGTCTCCGAGATTTAACACAGAATCAGTTTGGACATCCCATGATTCAAGATTACTAGAAGATTTCTTTACTAAAGGCTTCATTCCTCCATACAATCTGTCGATCAAGAATCCGTTGGGACCACTCTTGATTCCCATTGCATTTGTACCTCCTATGTCTTTTGTTGGACCTACACCACCTGTCCCATCGACGAATAATGGGTCATGGGATTTTGTGGACACTTTTGGTCCACCACCACCTCCCCAGTCGATAGCCAATACCACACCTCTGATGGCAAACCCTGCTATCCCATCTGTCCTGGGTTCCAACCCTATCATGACACCCACCATGAGTGGAACCTAGTATATACCAAGTTCTGCCCCTTTTGTGTCAGCCCTCAGACCTTCAACAAGTGCTACATATAGTGCTCCTTATAACGCTCAATATAGCAAGGTTAGTAAGGGTCTCGTCAACCCCCCTATGGTTGGCATCCATTGTTTAGTTCTAACCCCAAGGGTCACATGCCTGGGGGCACAATTCCCAATATGCATATACCAGCTAGGAATGTAACAGTTCCCCCTCCTTTTAGAGGACTGCAGAGACAGTCATTGATTGACATGTACCCCTCTTATGTTAGTCAAAGACATATAGTTAATTACGTGGTGAGCGGGAACCCTCAACAAGGTCCCAATAAATCCATATGGGTACCCTACTCTCAACCTCAAATGAGTCAAGGGGGCATTCCTTATCCTGGGGGCACTTCCAACCCCCAGTCTAACAACCCCTATGGAAACCCATAGTATACAACTGTACCCCAAGGAAATTACTATTCCATGCAACCTGTGTAGAATATTGGGGACAACATGATGGGAGGACCACAAGGATCCTCAAGGCATATGTCATCATCTTTGTCCGATTTGGGGGCATCAAATGCCTTGCCTTTCTTAGCAATGCTTGATATCCATGACTTGTACAAACTCACAAATGACCCCATCTATTAGAAATTACTTTGGCTGCTAATCCTGCGTAAAATCCCGACATACATCCCAAAGTTTGAAGGGAAACAAGGGGAGGATCTGGCTACACACATCACCACCTATCATTTATGGTGTGTTTCTAACTCCATGGTGGATGATAGTATCCATCTATGGCTCTTTCCCCACACCCTTACTGGAAATGCAACCAAGTGGTACATTGAGTTGCCATGCGCGTCAGTCAATACCTTTGGTGCTTTAGCGATGGAATTCTTAAAGAACTTCTAGCTACCCATCCACTATGAAATTGGGACGGAACTCCTCACTTCATTATGTCAGGACACCGCCACCCACATCTCTAATCATATCCATGAATGGAGACCTAGGCGGAGGCTAGTCAATGATCCCCTCCCAAACTATCTATTAGCTGATTGGATCTGCAAGTTTCTACTCCCCCAAATCGCTAAGGATGTCACCTTAGGTGGTGTAGTCATGGAAGACCAATCCATTCATCATGCCCAGCACTTAGATTTGATATATTCATGGTCTATCACTTTATACGATGTCATTCCCAATGCCCCTCACAACTCCAATGCTCTCGCTGCTCAACAACCCAGAGCACGCACCGATGGTATTATCAACGCTACCTCCAAGGCTAAGATAAAACAACTCAATGGTCACATTGCCCAGTTTTCAGTTTCCCCTCTTCCTATCACCGCGATAAACTCTATGCAGTCTACACAAAAACCCAGTGGTAAGAACAAGAAGAATAAGAAAATGATCGCTTCTTTTGAAGAGTAGTCAACGAAGCTTGTACAACCCAAAGCTGAAGGTTGTTGCACTTTCTGATGATGGAAAGGACAAACCCATCTGGTTCCCTTGCAAAATATGTGCAGAAGACCACATGACATATCGTTGTATGCATCTTCAGGAATGTATAGATTTCATCACTAGAAAGGACACTGTCATGACCCCTGCGGTCCTAAATAATCCTTTCCCTGCTCAGCAGCAACAATACCTTGTTGCAAACCAACCCCAACCCTCATAGGGGGGCAACAATGGTTTGCATCATCCTTCATTCTGTGAAGGACGATCTAGTGTTTACAAATTTGAAATAGTAGATCTACAAACCAGAGCCAAATCTTATGGAGCTCCAGTCACTAATGCTGAGGAAGCCTCCTCGAGTCAAAACCTGCCGCCATCTAATGATCTTCATATCGAAAGGCTAGTTGCTAATCTTGTGATTTGTCCCCCAAAAGGGGCACTTCATCACACAATGAATAATACATCTACACTTGTGGCCCAAAACTATAGTATTGTAGAAGATTTGGTGCAAGAATCATCAGTTATGTTGGCGCTCGAAGTGTTACAAACCTATCCAAAACAAAGGAAAGCTCTGATTTCAGCAATTGGTGGTATTGACCCTCATGATTCCATGCTTGCAAGTTTTGACATGGACAAATGTAAACCTCCCCTTTTGACACCAACTTTCATTTTAGGTGCAAATATTTTTGAAAGGGCGAGGAGTATGTTAGAGTCGGTCCGTTCATCCCTTCGTCAGAGATCAAAACTCTTTCTTACATTTCATTTTAGGTGTCCCATTCTGCTCATTCACCTGCATTCCATTTAGGAGCATGCCATAACCTGACGGAAGGGTCTTGTCTTTCATTCCCCTCATGTTTTCTACCTGCTAGCTTAGGTCTTTCCATCAAACATTATTAAAATTCATAACAATCAATGTGTCCTCTTTTAATAAGCAAGAGTCATGTTAATCTTAGGTCTAGGGTTTCACAAATTGAGTCGTCAACATGTCCATGATGTCAGCAGGCCAAAGGGAGGCCCCACACATGTTTTGCTTCACATATTTCATTGTCACATGGATGGATTACGACTGTTCTTCAAAACTCTATTTTGAAGAAAAGTCAACATTTTGTGTTTTTGTAATATTTTCAAATGTTCTTCAGCTATTGAATTCTTCATGCGCAGCCCTAGTCTCCTTAGCCAAATTCCATGTCAGCTACCCCTGCAAAAAATTACCAAAAATTTCATCATTTTAGTCAAAAATTCAAAAAGGAAATGTGAAATACAAAGTTACATTAAACTGGAAAAAGTGCCAAAATAAAACATTACAAAATGGGTTTTGGAGAACCAAAAATCAAAACCATTTTTCCATGTCTTTATAACAAGTTCTTCATAAGAATCAAGGTCATTCTGAATGCCAAGAGTGAAGAGGAAACATTTCAAAGTGATTGGGTGAGCCAGCACATGTTTTGAGTGAAATTGGTTGAAGTCAGGCAGGCGTGGCGCATAGAGTAGAGGGCGCGGCACACCGAGCCAGCGTGGCGCATTGGGCGCAAACCTCTAGTGTAAATTTGAACGGGCGCGACGCACCAGAAGGGCGTGGCGCACTGGACATGCGGCGCGGCGCATACACCAAATTGCCCGAATTTGCTTGAAATTGCATCAAATTGCCATCTAAACACCTGGATTTGCTAGGTAGGGTCACCATCTCAATGTTTCATCCATTTTTATGCTAGTATGATGATGGTTTATGGCTACTACAAGTCTCAACAAAAACTCTCAAACCCTACCTCTTAAAGTCATCAAGCCAATTGCTGTTAGGGTTTCAAAAATTGTTTTCCATCAAGTATATCCTTTTTCCATCATTTTCTTCTCCCCTTGACTCCATTTGTTCCCTAATCTCATTGTTCCCTGTCCCCTCAAATTATTAAACCCCTATCCCCAATTCCCTTCTATCCATTGTCAAATGTAAAAACCCAAACCCTACCTCATATAAACCCCTCAAACCCTCCTCCTTTCCCTAACTAAATTTATCCCAACAGTCCCTAATCCCTCATTATTTTTCCCTCCCCTTCCTTATTTCACTATTTTTCCTTGATGGCATAGGTTGCACAATCATTAAGACAATCCAAAACAGTTTGACACATCAACACCACAGGTTCAGGATAAAGACAAAAGAGGCAAAAGGAGCATGATCGCCTTTGGATATTGGCCGAAGCCGCTTTAGCCCAGCATGACACTTGATGAAGAAGCTCCAACCCAAATTTCAAGAAATTTGGAGCCGTTTTTGTATTTTGACAACTTTTGGCACTAAAAACAGAGTTTTTCTGCCTATGTGTCGCGCAACGTGGCGCGTGCTTTTGCTAGGCAGATCCAAATGACAAAAAGTTTCCATTTTTGGATTTTCCATGGAAAATCATGACTACTAGTGCATGGCCAAGAAATTTGGGCAAGTTTTGAGGCCTCAGGAGGTCAAAAACACTCAAAAAATGAGCTCTCTGCCCCTATTTTGACACACAGGAAGCCGTCTTGGGAGGTTGTAGCTTTGGAGGGGCAAATGACATCCAAATTGAAAAATTCCACTTGGGTTGGAAAGTAGACAGGAAGGGCTCAATTTGGATTTTAGGAAGTGCCTCAAACGCAGCCTCGAATTGGCACGACGCATAGAGGATTTGGCGCGGCACATAGAGGATTTTTGCCCAATTTTTCACCTTCCAGCTCAGAAATTCGGCCAGTTTGACTAGTTTTGCTTCGTGATGTAATTATTGATCTCTTTTGATGTAATTAGGTAAACATGATGTAATTTTGGCACTTATTTACTTGTTCTAGACGATTCATTCACTAACAAGTGAAAATTTAGTGCATGAATCAGTTTCCTAACATATAGAGCCAAGTTGTTTTGATTGCCTAGATTTCAGTGCTTGGTTTAGAATTGGTTGAAACAGCTCCTAGAATGATGAGCTCGACCCCTAGACGCAAGGGAATGGGTTGGTATAGCCTATATCATGTATTATCTAAATCATTTTTGGGGTTGGACATTTGGATTTCTTTGGCATACTATTGTACATATTTTCTCTGCATTGTTGGCTAAGGAAAGACCAGTGTTTTGCAGCACTGTTTGGGATCCATGTGGCTTTATGTTTTGATGGTGTGCTTCTCTCAGTAATTTTAAGTTGCTATGTGTATCATTTCCCCTACTATCATCTTTTTCAATTGAACAAATGAAGTGATTAAGGTAGAATCCATTGATTGTTATGCTCTGCCTTTAAATTTGCTTGATTTTCCATGTTTTCGTCTGTTTAAGGAGAATCCTTGAAACTTTCTTGCTCTCCTTAACTCCTCACCAGTCTAATCTACCCATTCATTCCCTTTAAAAGCATCAAGACGATTGCCTTCCTTGCCCCAATCAGACCTCTGCAAAAACTGTGCCTCATCCCCAAGCCCGGATTTGCCTTTCCCTATTCCAACACAAAAAACTCCTAAAAAATCAAATCAAACCCTTGTACTTCATATCTAGCCTAACATTGGCTTTTTATTTCAGTCATCTCGAGCACCATTGGTTATCTTTGTCGAGTCTGACCTAGAGAGACCCCTCTCCTGTCCTCATAGGGCTAGCTATGAGGCTGAGCGTGGTATGATGTTATCTTGAATCTCGCCTTCCTTCAGCCTAAGGCAGATTTGAGCTCTAACATAGTACATAGAACTATTATTAATGAAGGTGCTTCAACTTATATCATGTCAGCTTCATGTTGGCTCATTTTGGGTTCTCCAACCCTATCCCTGCCATAAAATTCCCTTAAAGCTTTGGACGACCACACTTTCATCCCAAAAGGTTACCTAGCCAACTACTGCATCACTTTGGCTAGGAAAATGGTAATGATGGACATTGAAGTCGTAGATAGAAATCTCGACTATAATCTATTGTTGGGTTACAATTGCACTTACGCCATGACTGTCATCGTGTCTATTTTCTTTCACATCATCCTATTCCCATTGGATGGATTTATAGTCATAGTGGACCAGTTATCCTTTTGCACGCCTGATTATTCCCTATTACCCAACGACTCTATACCCTTTTTGGGTGGTGTACCTGACTCTTACTTCAATATCAATACTGTTCTATTGATGGGTCTTCCTTGATGGGTTGTTTCCCTCTTCTACCACCCACGGTTATATATATTGTCTTTATGGTTTCATCCATTCCTCACGAACCAACCAATCCTTGGATCCTCCCAGCGCCTTCAAACATTGACACTTATGAAGAACAAATGCCATCGTCACTAGCTGAATTGGCTTACCAAGCCATTCAATCTGCATCTGAATCTCCAGTCACTTTGGTCATGGCCAACGATACCATGTCCCCTCCCATAACTAAACCTTATTTCGAGTTCCTCAATCAAGTCCTACCTTCAGATGAAGCTATTAGAGAGATCATGTGTTTAGAAGAGCGACCTTGGGAGGACTCTCACCATCATGTTTTGATATTTGATTTGGACATGATGCATCTTCAAATCTTGTCATTTGATGCACCTGAAATTGTTTCCTCACCTTATACAACTATCTAAACTTTGGATTTGAAAGGGAACATGGGAAATCTTTCAAAGACATTGCTCATCGATATTTCAGTCAAGACAGGTATCGTGGAAAACATCCAGGTCAAAGCTGATTTCACTCCTGAGGAAATTACAAGCTTCACCTACCCTTTTAAAGACTCCCGTGATGTTTTCCCTTGGTATTATGACGAAATGCATGGCATAGACCCTTCTATTGTTAGACATTAGATCAAGAAGTATCGATCATTCTTTTTATGGAATTGTTCTTGCTCGTTAATTCGAAAAATCCTCGAGTCTCCTTCTTTGGGCTCATTAAACAACCATGAAGAAGAGTGAGCATTATTTTTTGGTATCTTTCTTGCTTGTTAATCCAAAAAATCCTCAAGTTTCCTTCTTCAGGCTCGTTAAAATACCATGAAGAAGAGTGAGCATTCTATTTATGGTATTTTTCTTGCTCGTTAATCTGAAAAACCTCGAGTCTCCTTCTTTGGGCTCGTTAAACCACTACAAAGGGGACTTTTTCTCTCTTGAACTGAAAAAACCCTAAGTTTTTCATCGTTGGGCTCATTAAACACTTACGACAATAGTGTGAGAAACTCTTTTTCTCTCTTTTCCCAGCTTACGAAACTGAAAAAAGATTGACTGAGCATTCTTTTTTGGGACATTTTTCTCACACATAAAATTGAAAAAACCCCGAGTTCCTTCTTCAGGCTCATTAAAAACTTATGAAGAAGCTCCGAGCATTCTTTTTAGGAACTTTTCTCGCTCTTTAAATCAGAAAAACCTCGACTTTTCATCATCGCACTCATTAGAAACCTACGACAACAATATGAGCGCTTTCTTTTTTGGGACTATTTATTGCTCTTAAGTCAAAAAATCCCCGAGTTTTTCCCTTCTTTGGGCTCATTAAATCTATGAAGAAGGAATGAGTAGTTCTTTTACCTCTTTTTCCTCACTCATTAAACTAAAAAATATGCCTCGAGTTTTCTTCATATGAATCATTAAAATTTGATGAAGTTATATTGAGTTTGTCATCGTGTGACTCACAAAACATTTCACGATGAATATCGAGTTTACTTCGTCTCCTCGTACTCGTAACAAAATGAGGCAAACATCTATTGAGCATAGATTTCTCTTTATCTAGACTTAGTAGATTAACTTATGGAAAAGGAACCTTTTCAGCTATACTATCAAACCTTTGTCACACCCAGTTAACAACTATGACAAAGGGACCACCCTAGAGTCATTCTTTACGATCTTTTCAGACTCTTGAAATATGAAAAACCATCGAGTTGTCCCACCTAGACTCGTTAAATTAAATAGATGAGGAATGGAGTCACTCTTCACGATCTTTTCAGACTCTTGAAACATGAAAATACCACTGAGTTTGCCTGTCTAGACTCATTAAACTAATCATATATGGCATAGAGTCTATCTTTTTACGATCCTTTTTAGACTCTTAAAACATGAAAAGACTGATGATTTTACCCGTCTGGACTCATTAAACTAATCAGATGGGGAAAGTGGACAATACAATTGCTTTGTGTTTAGTATTGTGAAAATAGTTTTTTGGCAGCAGTCGCTCCCTTGAATATGGAACTCCCTCAGATAAACCTTCCTTGTGATGGCCTCTCAATATAAACCTTACCATCCAATGAGATTATCCTATATACCCCGATGTTCTTGCATCTCTGTATCCTAACACTCTTTGGTGTTCATGAGTCTAGTGCTTCATGGTTAAAACCAATGTCATGCCTTCGATTATTCAAGGGAAAACCTTTATCTTCTAATTCCTCCATCAAACCATCAAGCATATCCTTTCATCATGCCCTCTGTTGCTTTGATTGAATGCTCAAAAGATTCCTCAAAAAATAATCATTCTTGTCCCATTTCATGTCGACTGATGTAGGAAACTTTATTTCCTACCTTTCAATAGGTCTCTTCCTGTCGACTTCAACACTCTATCTAGGAAAAAGACCCAGAAACACTTCAGTGCCTTGGTACCTATAGACATCACTGGCAGGTTACCTTGTGTTTGGTCAGGGGTTTTCATTATTGGCTCTTGGTTAAATGATTCTATGAGTGTTTGATGACAAAGACATTATTCACACTCGCTAGATTGTACTGTGCATCTTGGAGACCATCACCATTATCGGTGGCCATCCTCGTGTCTGTTAACGGTCTCTATTATTGGCTAGTAATTAGACGATTTCCTGCATGTTTGACCTTAATGCCTATATTCACATATATCTATCTATGTTATTGCGGTCAAGTGGAAATCAAGACCTTGGGTAGAGTCTTGCATCACTCAGCCTTGCTTCCTCTCACAAGTTGCGTTTATTGTTTTTGGAGATAGCTCATCATAATGATCCTATTATGACACAGGTTCTGCATTGTACTTATCGACAACCAGCATCATCATATCTCTTTATTGAGAAAATCACTCTAACATTACTACTGAGCATGGGAATTCCTGACTCAAGACATGATTTTAGTTGTTTTATATATATGTTGTATCAAGTTTCTCGTACCACCCAAATCTCTGATCCTCTCTCTCCTTTTTCCAAAAGAAAAGGATAGTTAAATATAAAGTATTTGGCCATCGTAGCAGCCTCTGATCTCACACTTTAGGTGACATCTGTTATACAGGAAAATGACCTCCTCACCAGCTTAGAGGAGAAAGACATGATGACTGAAGTACTAACCAAGTTCACAGGCCTAGTTGTCAAGCTAACGTTGTCTAGACACTAGCAACCTACTTTATAAAGCTTCCTAGCAAGGCTAAGGTTGCATTAGTTCCTAGGGTAACTCTGTCTGTTATCTCAGGAGGAGCATTAGTGAACCTTAATGAATTTATATGGGTTAAGGGAACAAGTTTACCGAGAAATATCCCAAGATTCTCTCCTATGTCAACTCACAAAAGTAGGGAAACATCAGAACTCGACCTATTTTGAGGAATTAATAATTCCTAATGGAGTATACAAATGGGAAAGAGCACAAAGGCATGGAAACATCATTGATTTTGCCTAATGGAACTCATGAAGGACTTGGCAACCCTATCCTCACATGCTATATATGGAAGGTTGGGGCCATTGTGAAAGAGGTCGAACTATTTGAAAGGATTGCCTATTTGACTGTCGAGCATTGTCTTAGACTAAGGCATCATAAGAGGTTAAGAAGGGAGAGAGAGAGAGGAGCTAGAGAGGTCAGGGAAGGATGATACAACCGATGGTTGTAATCACTCTTTTCTACACCAATATAGAACTACAATTGTGTTGTCCACTCTGCGATGTTGGTAGTATAACTTGTTTATATGTTCATACAATGTCATTATTATGAGTGGCTTAGATATATTCAACTAGATATATTTACATGTTTATGCATTGTTTAACAAGGTTTTATGCTGTGATATTACGCTTGTCTTTCCTATGTGCAGGTTTTCATCTAGAGTTGGCTCAGGGCAGTCTCTAGCTACATTGTGCTCTCTAGTAACACCACACTGAGACTTTAGGTAATAAGTCCTTCTCACTTTGATATTTGTTAAGCATAGATATGCATGCATCTTTGTGATAGTTACAACTAATCTTATAACCTGTCAAGGATGTCGGGAAGATCCTTGAGGGTTTCTACATCACCAAACACTCATGCATTAATTCCTATAGTAATGAGTCACATAGTTCTGCATGTGCTCATTCAACTTCCTAGACTCATAGCACACCATTTGTCCCTCTTTCATAAGGACCCCACCAAGTCCTCTTTTACATGCATCTGTACACACTACAAACTCTTTATCTAGATCTATAATCTTAAGGACTGGAGCATGTGTCAACAACTGCTTGGGCTACTCAAAACTAGCTGCACATTATTCTATCAATTCGAACTTCTTACCTTTCCTCTGCAAGGATGTCATAGGATATGCAATGCGTGAGAAGTTCCTAATGAACCTCCTGTAGTAACTTGCCAATCCTGTGAATGATCTCATTGTATCCACATTCTTAGGATCTTCCCACTCCATCATGGCCCTTATCTTTAATGGATATACTGCTATGCTTTCCATGGAAATGACATGTCCCAAGTTATGAATCTTTGTATGAAAGAAGATACACTTACTAAGCTCGGATACAACTGATGCCCTCTTAGCAATCTCAAAACTACTACTAAATGCTCGACATGCTCTTCCTCATTCTTGGAGTATACCAATATGTCATCAATGCATGCAATAACAAACTTCTCCAGATAAGGACGTAACACACTATTCATGAAACACATAAATGTAGCTAGGAAATTAGCCAATCTAAATGAAACTACAACAAACTCATAATACCCATACCTATTCCTGAACACAATCTTTTAGATATCCTCTTCCTTGATGTGTACCTGATGGTATCCTGATCTCAAGTCAATCGTAGAGAACATTTCTTCTCCCTTCAACTAATCAAACAAATCATCAATCCTCAACAATGGGTACTTGTTCTTGATCGTTACATTGTTCAACTACCCATAATCAATGCATAATCTGAGAGTGCCATCTTTCTTCATTATGAAGAACACTGGTGCACCCCAAGGTGATACACTTAGCCTAATGTATCCCTTGTCAAGCATCTCGTTTAACTACAATTTCAAATCTAATAGCTATGGAGTACTCATCCTGTAAGGTGCCTTCGATGCTAGTGATTCCCCAGGCACCAACTCAATGGAGAAATCTACATCCCTATGAGGAGGCAACTCTGGAATCTCTGCTAGAAATAAGTCCTGATATTGCTGCAATACAAGTTACCTCTTGAACATTTTTTCATCCTCAACATCTTTACCCTTGTCACTAGATATATGTACTACAAACATCACACAACTATTTTTGCAACTACACTTAGCCTGCATAGCAGTATCCATCCTCACGTACCCTACAAAATTCTCTCCTCTCCATTTTCATCCAAGAACTCAATGGATTTGTCATAACAATCCACTCTAGTCCTGTGAAGGTACAACCAATTCATACCCAAAAGAATTATATACGATCCCATTGGTAGTACATTAAAATTTGTTGTTGTAGGCATAACATTTAACTCAAATGCATAAGATCTTACCCAATGGTGAACTCTCTTCTTTGTACCTATAGCCAACTGTACCAACCAAGATTCCACATGCACTTGTTTTCTCAAACCACACCTATCCACCAGGTCAAGATTAATATAACTATAATTAGATCTAGGGTCAATTGAAATAGAAACAACTTGATCACAAAGCTTACCATCCATCTAAATGATAGATGATTGATGATCCACCCGCCTACTGTCCACAACTGCATAAATATGAGGAATGCTATTACCAACATCCCCAACTATATGCGCCTCCTAAGCACTATAGATCTAAGGTATACCACCTTGATACTACAAACAATCCCTCTTATGGTGATCCTTACCACATATCCAACACCACAGTGGTTCTCTACCATTGCATCTAATCTACTACTCTTCATGTCCCTTATCAAATGTATTGAACTTCTTGTAAGGGACCACATTTTCTTTCTCACCTGAATCTTAAGGTCTTCCTCACTTTGGTGGCCATTTTCCTTTAAATTTATCATTTCCTTTCAAGTCACGCTTATGCTCAAATTTCCACATTGACTACTCATAATAATGTTTCATCTTTCAAATGGCCTCCTCAAATGATCTAGGCTCATCGAACTCACTCGGTATTTGTATGCCACTGGAATTCTACTGACGAATCTCTGAACCTTAGCCTTCTCCTCCTTGAGGGAATACACTTATCTCAATAGCTCCAAGAACCTGCTAGTATACTCATCATCTTTCATGGAACCCATTTTCAACTCATAAATGTTAGGTAAACTTGACTCGGGATAGAGTCAAAAGTTGACCAGGTTAAATAGTGATGGTTTTGGGGAACATGGTATTGTGCACCCATGGTATTCCGCCCGTGGTATTATATGTAATGGAGCCTATAAAAGGCTGGAAGGACTTCATTGTAATGCAATGGCCTGGATGTGAGTGGTGAAGGCTCACTTGGCCGGATTGGCCAGGGTTTTGGCCAAGGATAATGGAATTTCATTATGATTGGGTTTTTCCCCGGATTTGGGGTTTTCCCGGATAAACATGTGTATTTATGTGTTTATGGTTGTTGCTGGTTATTTTTATATTTGCT
Organism: Pinus taeda; assembly: GCA_000404065.3. Classification (NCBI taxonomy): domain Eukaryota; kingdom Viridiplantae; phylum Streptophyta; class Pinopsida; order Pinales; family Pinaceae; genus Pinus; species Pinus taeda. Next base: position 13,358 of record APFE030317909.1, on the reverse strand, counting down.
TCTCTCAATAATTCTGCGTAATTAATTTATGTTCTTGGGTAAATTTCTTAACAACTTGTCCTTCCTCATTTAGATTATTTTTAAAGAACCATTCGGTGCCTATAATGTTTCTATCTTTGGGTTTATGACCAGGTTCCCAATTTTCATTTTTCTCAATTTGGTGTGATTGTTCATTCAGTATCATTACCCAAAACATGTATTTACTTGTTTTTTTTATGCACTTAACTCGTGACAATAACAAAATGGTAGAAATACAAAACATTATTACCAAAAACATAGAAAGATCACTTGAATTGAGACAAGATAGGAAGATATTTTATTATTCGGAAGTAGAACATAATGTTCACTTGCCTCTTCAAGGGGGAAACCCCTAATAGATCAGATCTCAATTACAATAAAAGTCAATGATATTTTGCTTGCTATATAAGACTATTTATAGATTTATGACATCAAAAACCCTAACTACTAGTGGTTCCTTTAATAATATGGTTTAACCAATTTATTTACTAACTATGCCCCCTTTGTAACGAATTGTGGTACATTTTCTATAATGTGGGTCAACCAAGTTCAATTATTATTAATAAAGATAACCGCTTAGGAGATTTATCGACTCAATGAACTAACTATGACTATGACTAGTCCCCTCAGATTTATTACATAAATAAAGGGGTTAGTTTTTGACCCTAACATGCCCTCCCACATCAAATGGAGCCTTGTCCTCAAGGCTAAAGCTATGGAAAGAGCTGAAGAATAGTGATTGGTTCCCATCTTGCATCTTCTGGAGAGATGTCTTTCCATTTGATGAGTACTTCCTTGATCTTGATGTCACAAAGATGTGTTTGAAGAGTAGAGAGGTCCTTTTCCAGGAGGAGACAAAGTGAACCTTCCTTATCCAATTATAACAAACTTGTTTGAACCCAACAATTGTTCCCCACAACTTTCTTGAGGTGAGAAACATGGAAAATTTGGTGGATTTTTTAAGTAGGTTGAAGAGGTAGTTTGTAAGAAACTACTTTGATATGCTAAAGTGCCTAATAATGGCCATAGAATTTTGGCGTGAGATTTTGGTGGCCCTTTTCTCTGGGAGAGGTCTTCTTATAAGGAAATATTTGCAAGAACACCTTGTCACCTACTTGCAATGACCTCTCTGAACAGTGTTGGTCATCGTATTACTTCATTCTATTTTGAGCTTGATGTAGATTATCTTTGAGATGAGAAATAATGGCAACACTGTTATGAAGAAGATGTTTAATTGTCTGTACTTTTGAAGCTCCAAGCATGTAAGAAGTTGGCGAAGGTGTGAGTTGGCCATACACTGCCTCATATGGCATCATCTTAGTGGCTACATGATAATTATTATTATATCACCATTCATCTAGAGACAACCACTTGACCCATTGATGTTGCTTTTCTGAAGTTAAGAACCAAATATATGGCTATAAACATTTGTTGATAGCTTCTATTTGACCATCGGTTTGTGGATGGTAAGTTGTACTTAGTTGAAGTTGTCGGCCCTATGAATTAAAAATTTACTACCAAAATTTGATAATGAACATGGGGTCTTGATCAGACAAAATGGAAGTCGACATGCAATGTTGTTTCAAGATTTTGTCCATGACAACTTGAGCCAGCAATGTTGTGGTTCATGGGTGTGGTAGAGTGAAAAAATGATCATATTTGGAAAGCATGCCAACAAGCACCATGATGACCAGTTTGTTGCCTGGCTTTGGGAGACATGTAATGAAATACATGGAGACATTTGTGCAAATTGAAGTAGGGCATTGGTAGGGTTGTAAGGTTCCCAAAAACTTGATTGTTTCCCATTTGTTGCACTAACATACGTCACATTCTGTTTCAAAATTAAGAATGCCATTCTTCATGTCGGTCAAAAATATAGAGAAATGTACTCATACATAAGTATTCAAAAATCATGAATTTCCTACAACCGTAGATGAGTGAAGCTCTTGAAAGATGTAGGTTTTAAGGGTTAAGGTTTGTGGTAGTACTATCCTATCCTTATAGCGAATAACGTTTTCCTTCAAAGAGTAGCCCTACGAGAAAGTAGGATCTACTGGTAATCTATTAGTGAGTTGGGATAAAGAGGGGTGAGAGAGCCATTAGTGTTGGGATTCTTCAACCCAATCCGGTAGGGGTAGATAGAGGGATACAATGGTTCCCTCATCGCCAAATTGGTGTGATAAGGCATCAGCCACAACATTGTCATGCCCCTTCTTATAAATTATCTCATAATCATATCCCACCATTTTTACGAGCCATTTATTTTATTATGGTGAAGAGAGAAGTTGCTCGAGGAAATATTTTAGGCTATGATGGTTAGTGCATATTTGGACATGATGCCCCAATAATAATGGTCCTCATGTGTCTATGGCATGTAAGATGGGAATCATTTGTTTCTTATATGTAGATTGAACCAAATTATTTCCACTTAGTTTTTGACTCGTGAAATCCAATGGTTGACCTTCCTATATTAATACATTGCCAATCCATATACCTAAAGAATCACATTTGATCACAAAAGGTTTGTAAAATTTGTTAGAGTCGATACTAGAGTTGACCACATGGCCTATTTAGGAGCCAAGGAGGCCTATTGACATACACTATTCCAAATAAATGGATTTTTCTTGAGAATATTAGTGATGGGTTAGGAATTGCATCCATAATTGTGAAAAAAATTGCGATAATCACCTGTGAGACCCAAGAATCCCTGTACACTCTTTAAGTTTTTTGGTTTGGGCCAATATTTCATTGCCTAAATATTTTTTGGATCAACCCTCACTCCTTCACGACCCACAATGTGTTCCAAATTCTCTACTTCTTCCATGCCAAACGAGAGCTTATATAAGTTAACTAATAGTTTATGATACTAGTGCAGTTGCAATACTTGGCCAACACGCTGAAGTTGAGTGCCTGATGTTATATTCTAGATGAAAATGTAATAAAAAAAGACCAGGACAAATTGTTTGAGATATAGATTTAGAAGGTGGTTGATTAGGCTCTAGAAGGTTGATGGGGCATTATAGAGACAAAATGTGATGACCAAGAATTCATAATGGCCTTTATGAGTTCTAGAAGGTTGTCCTAGGAATGTCAACTTCCTTCATTCGGGTTTGGTGATGGACTGAGTGGAGGTACAACCATGGTAAAATATTGGCACCATGTAGTTCATCAAGAAAATCATCAACTACTGGGATACAATTTTTTTCCTTGATAGTGAGCTTGTTAAGGGTCTAATAGTGTGGGAACATCCACCATTCACCATCTTTCTTGAGAACCATGACCACTGGGGATGAATAAGGGATGGTGTTGGGACAAGTAACACCGACTTCGAGGAGTTCCTTGATGATTTTTTAAATTTAATTGTTTTGTGCAAAATGATACTATAGGGAAAGACATTTAGTGGTTAGGCACCTAGGAGCAAAGGGATGCTATGCACATGTAATCCCTAGAGAGTGGGAGATCTTTAGGTTTGTCGAAGACCCGCTAGTGGTGATCTGATGCCTGTTGCATATTGGGACGAATGGGAGGAGAAGTGGACTTAATGACATCGATGGCATTAAATTGTGCTAGTATGCTATGATGGGCAATTTTTAAAATCTTCTCCATTCGATGGAGATTGATGATAGTAGGTACACCGTCCTAGAGTCCCCATGTTGTATGAGTGCGGTCATTTCTCTTAAATATCATATATAAATCTTGGAAGTCCATTATGATAGGGCCTAGTGTGTGGAGCCATTCAACACCAAGTACAATGTCACAACCGCCCATTTTCATCGAAAACCTGTTGGTTTATAGGTTATAATCACCCATTTGAAGCTTAAAAGTTTCATAGAGTCCTTTAGAATTCATGGTACCCCCTTCAATGATAAGGACTTGGAAGTTATCTAGAACTTTGAAAAAACAATGAAAAACTTTTGTTAGTCTCTTATGTACAAAGTTATGGGTACTGTCATTATCAATCAACACCACTACTAGGTCATGTTCAAGAAAAATATGTACTTTGAGAGTTTGGAACAATGTTGGCGAGTGCATGTAGTGATATAATCAGGTCATTTAGTATAATTGTAGTATCAATGTCCAAGGATGTTGGGGGTTCACCTTTTTCCTCCTTAGGTAGTTTAGTGGATATAGCTTCATTGATATAATTATTTTTAGTAGTGTTACTTTGAAATAATTTTGGTTCCTTTTATTTATGTCTTAGGGACTATTTGTTATCATAGTAATAGCAGAGTCCTTCTTTCCGTATTTTGGCCATTTCTGTTAGTAATAGTTTTTGAACTGTAAGTGTTGGGGTGGGGCCCATAGGTGCGGTGGAACATGCCCATGTGACGAAATTTGGATGATTAGATTGGGAGTTTAAAGATACTTCTGCATCTAAGTCCTTGTGACATGCTTCCAACTAAGTAGTTGGGTGATTCATTCATGCACGGGATTGTATGGCTTCCTTTAGGCAACTGATGAAACAATCTAAGTAAAAGGCATCTATTAGTCCCTCAGTGTGGATGGCCAATTGCTTGAAGGCTACAATGCAATCCCATACTATACCCATTTTACTAAGCTTAGTAAGATGATGTAGAAAGTGATAGTCTCGATCAAGACGGTCACAAATGACTTTAGTGAACATGGTCTAAGTTAGCCTCCCTGGATAGCATTTTTTATGCCACTACCACCACTTCCACCTCGCTTGGTCCAAGTAAAAGTCTCCCACATGTAGTTTATTTACTTCCTCCAAGATATTATTAAGGAGGAAATATTGTTCCATTTAGCCACCCATATGATGGGGTTAAGGCCATCAAATTTGTACATGCCCAACTTGCATTTCTTGTAGCTCAAAGATTGGAAATCTCCATGGAAATGAATGTGATGGCTAGATTCTCCTTCTATGTTTTCATCAACATTGTGTCCTTCCCTCATTGGTTCATGAGGCTCCAATACCTGTGTGAGTTGGGTGATAATAGACACCTAGAATTCACTTAATTTTTTCTCAAGGGAATCAACCTTCTCAACGACCTTTTATACAACCATAAATTGAGACCTGGTACCAAGAATACACTATTCCAAAAAATTTGAGTTTACTTAAGAGTAGTTTGGCTGGAAAGAGGGGAACCTTAGGAGTCTATTGATGTTGGTCACTTGAAGCCATGTCGAAAAAAAAAAAAAAATGGACCACCTGAAAATTGGGAGCTTATAGGTGAATGGTACCACAATGATTAGTTCATCATCCTAAATATTATGGGTTGTATCTCTTGCAAGATTCCTATGATGGCCCCAAAAAATTTTATTTTTTTACTCCAAAAGGAGTTTTACTCCCAGTTGATCAATATTGTAGTGTTCGAATTCCAAAATGCTTGATAATGCTAATTATCCTATGAAAGTTGAGCTTGGATTGTAGTAACAAAAAACGCAAGGTCTTGGTACTGCAAAATGTGTTATGTCAATCATATATAAATTATGGTGGCCAAAACCCTCACTGCAAAAAGAGTTTGACATTCACTGTGAAAACGATAAGTTCTAAATCATATTGGTATGGTGGCGTTAGAACCCAAGTTGTTAAATATGATTTGAACAATGATAGTTGAAACCCAACTATTAGATCTGATCTAGATGAAAGGGTAGGAGCAGACTGAGGGAACTATGGTATCAAAGGAATGTTATGTGCTACATATCGCAATATATGCTTGAGTCACAAGTACTTGGCCTCATATTTCAGGGTGCTAACTAAGGAGGATGGATTGTACCCTTATCTTTACGACCGAACTGTCCTATTGTACATGCAAGTATTCTCCCTGAGTGTTGCTCTTAATGTCCTGTAGCAACAAGATAATCGTCAATTTATCTAAGGTTATGTTTTAGGTTACCCTAGTGGGCTTCCAATATACCCAAGGTTATGTCGAAGTGGAATCCATGCATGTGTGCGATTATGTCCAATGCACTACTACTCAAAGTGTTACCCACAAGGGTTATAAGGGAGGCCAAAAAGCATGACCACCTCTTGTATTTCTTTTGTCGATGCCTCCCCAAGTCTATATGTTTATGTTCTCAACAAAAAATCCAATCGTTTAAAGACATTGGAACACATCACTAGCTTAAAGAAATATGCAAAAATTGGAGGTACAATAGGCCCTGTAAAGTGCTATGATACCACTTGTTATGCACTTATCCTATAAGAATAACAGAATGCCCAAAATATGAAATAATATTTCCATAAACATAGAAAGATCACATGAATTAAGACAAGATACAAATATATTGTATTATTCATAACTAGAATACAATTTTCACTTGCATCTTCGAGGGGGTAGCCTCCAATAGAGCAAAGCTCAATTACAATAAGACTCAATGTTATTTTCATTGCTATATAATACTATTGATAGATTTACGACATCCAAAACTCTAACTACTAGTGGTCCCTTTAATAATACAAGTTAACAACTTTATTTCCTAATTAGGGCCCATTTATAACTAATTGTGGTCCCTTTTGTATAATGTGGGTCAACCATTTACAATTATTATTAATGTGGGTAACGCTTACATGATTTGTTGACTCAAATAACTAACTATGACTTTGAATATGCCCCTCGGTCTTATTTCATAAATAAAGGGGTTAGAGTTTGACCCTAATAGTCTGACTCAAACTTTTGTGTATGATTTTTAACAAAGAGGCAAGATTAGCACAACTTGGACCACTAAGGAAGTTCCTCCTAGTTTGAACACTGAATCTATGGTCACCAATAATTTGATTTTTTGGTTGTTGTTTATTGACATACATGGAAGGATTTTTATTCCTTTGTGTTGTATCATCTTCTTTATCATCTAATTCTTCTTTTTGTTCCTCTTTATCTATGAATCCAAAGCTTGCATCTTCTTCTTCATCCATATATGGATCTAAACATGGCAATATTTAATCCACTACAATTTCAATGCAATTTTCAACCATTTTTTCCCTCTTGTTTAAACGCTTGTAGACTTTACTCTTAACTAAGTATCCAAGGAATATACCCTCATTATCTTGAGAGTCAAAATTTCCAAGGCTTATATCATTTATCTTGACATTACATTTTCTCCCAAATACTTTGAAATGTTTCACTGATGCTAGTCTCCCTTTCAATTACTCACAGGGATTCTTATCATTTTTGGGTTTGAGTTGTGTCTTATTTTCTACATAAACATATTCTTGTGATGCTTGTCCCCATAAGGTGTGTGGAACCTCATCTTCATCCAAAATTACTCTGGCCATTTCCTCAATTGTTTTCTTCTTTCTCTCTACTACTACATTCTGTTGTGGATCTCTGGCCAGTGAAAACTTCCTCCTTATGTCATGTTCCTCACAATACTCTTGAATCTCTCTTGAGGTGAATTATCCACCTTTATTTGATCTTAAGAATTTAATATTTAGATCCTTTTTATTTTCATCTCAATCTTCAGATATCTTGAAAATTTTCGAAGGTTATGCTTTTTGTTTCAACAACATTATCCAACAGGCCCTTGTAAAATAATCAATAAATAAAATAAAGAATAGATGTTCTCTTCAACTATTTGTCCTTGTAGGGCCACAAATATCAATCTGAACTAAGTCTAAGGTTTTAGATGTTGAGAACTCCTTTTTCTTCAGCCAAGTCCTTGTCTTCTTGCCAAATGGACAAGACTTGTAGATTGAGCTATTGAGCCTTGATAATCTTGGAAATCCTCTGGTTGCTTATTTTTCTGACCTTTATTAGGCTATCAAAATTTATAAGACCAAGTCTTTTATGACACAACTAAGATTTATTTGTCTTACTCTGGTAGCAAGTCACTGTATAATCATCAAACACATATACATTATTGTGAGTGTTAAATGTGTTTCCCACAATCTTCCCATTCTCTTTATTTGAAATTTCATATTGTTTAGATCTAAAATCCACATTATAGACATTATAACACATCTTACTTACACGAAGAACTTTTTTCTTGATTACCTCCACATAAAATACTTTTTTGGCCTTGATCTTTTCATCAAGAAAAACTATGCCCTTCCCCTTACTTTTTAATAGTGCATTATTTCCAAAGGTAACATTATTCCTTTTATCTTTTTCTTTAAGAAGTCGTATTTTACTCTAAATTTCCCCAATCATTATTTAGAGCAATCATTATGCAGATATAATCAATTTTTTTAGTCATGTGCAGACAGAGCAAGTCCAAATTCCTCATTTTTCTTTGTCTTTTGTTTTCATCTCCTATGGTTCCTTAAGAGTGCTATTTTCTTAGTGTACCATGGTTTAGAGGGTAATAAAACCTACTTCTACACTCTTTTTCCTTGTGCCCTAAATTATGACAGTTGTAACATTCATTTCATTTGTTAGTGGAAAGAAAGGATTTGTATTCTTGGGGAATGCATTCTGAGTTGTAGAATTATGGCAAATTCTATATCTAAAATTTTTATCTCTTTAAAATTTAACAATTCTACAATTAATGGCTTTATTTCCAAGGATATGATACTTATAAAAATGACCATAAAACAATTTTGGGTGCTTGGTATTTTTTAATTCATGATCTTGAGTTGTTTGTAGGCACCTTTGTTGTCTTTCCTACTAATTTACATCTCTATGGTGAGAGTTGTTTGTGAAGTTAGTATTCTTGCTCCAACTCCAGGTTTTCTTATGACTTGGTTTTGGTTTATATTTAGTGACTCTTCCTTGTAATACATTTTCAAATCTTTGGTAGACTTTAAATTATGCAAACCTAAAACTAGTCTTTGCTTTAGAATAATTTTTTGGTTCAAAGTACCCCAAACCCAATTAATTTTTTGAAGACCTTTGAATTCCTAATATGTGAATGAGTTTCTCTATTCCTTCAACAAACTTTCTTTCCAATTCCTTCTTATTTATGGGCTTCTCAAGCTATTTTCTCAAAGATACTATTTCTACTTCTAAGTTGTGACAATTCTTTTGCCATTAGAGGATAAAGTCATTTACAACATTTTAATTTCATTTTCCTCCTCCAATTTTAATTTAAGAGACTAAATTTCTTGTTCATATATTTCTGAAACCTGCTCATAATGTTTCTTGTTCATCTATTTCTTCAATAGTCTATTCTCGTTATCTAGGTTTTCACAAGTTTCATGTTTTTCTTCTAATTGAAGTGTTAACCTATCTTTTCTTCTAATATATTCTTCAATTTTTTCTTTTTGATAAACAAACTCTTCATTATCATAGTTACACATGCCTTCTTAAGCTTACAACAATTGCTCCTTTAGTTGCATGTTACTCTTTCTGGACTTCTTCAATTCATTAAAAACACTAATGAGATCCCCTTTAAGATCCACTATAACTTCATCTTCTTCCTTGGAGTCTAAGACATTCATGGTTATGGAGTCATATTTAAGTTTCATAAGTAAAAATTTAATAGATTCACCATTTCAAGAATCCTCACTATTAGCTTCTAGGGTAGAAATTTCCTCTTTAGAGTAGATGTCCTTCATCTTGAAGGATTTCTTATTCTAATACTTTTGACCTTTCTCTCTGGACATTTGAAAATTATCATTGTCTAGATTTTCCTTACAAGCACACTTGGAAAGGAAATTCACAACCCTTCAACAATCAAATCATTTGAAGGATAACCTTCCTTTATACTTACTTGAACCATGTTTCAATTTTCAGGAAAAGTGGGCCATCTCTGCATTAGATTCATAGATGGAACATTCTTGTTGATCTTTGTTCTACTTAGTCTTCTTAGAAACTTTTAATGTTGCCTCATTTTGTTCGGTCTTCTCTTTACCTAAATCATAGGCTATGATAGTACCAAGTAGTTGGTCCATTGCAATATTTTTCAGGTTTTTCATGTCCCTAAATACTAATATTTTGGCATTCAATATCGTAGGAAGAGATATTACGACCTTCTCAACAACTACTTCCTCTTTGAGATCTTCACCAAGTCCACAAATCATTTTTGTAACCTCATCAACTCTAAGGAAATATTCTAATATGATTTTTATTCATTCATCCTTAAGCTCTCATATCTCATTCTCAACGTTTGGATCTTGGTTTTCTTGAATTTCTCATCTCCTTCATCACTCTTACTATATTTGTACCACACTTCCTTGGATGAACTATGGTGCATAACCTTTACAAGTTTAGATTGAATTAGACCAAAGAAAATGGAATGCTTGGAATTTTCATTGTTCACATAAACCTTTTTACCAGTAGCATATGTAGGAGGGGTTGTTGGGGAAGCATAATCTACTAACACAAAGCCCCAAACATCAATTCATAGTGACATGAGAGAACCTTTCATCAAAAATTTCCAGAAAGAATAGTTTCTCCCATAAAAGACTGATATGTTATGTAAGCATCATAATTCTCCTATGTAGACATGTTTCCTTATAGATCAACCTTCCAATGGTTAAACTATTTCCGAAGGAACTTGGATTTGAAACGCATTGTTGTAATAATAAATTCCTCATAGCAGCAGTGAATCAACCATTTATGCTAATTTAACTATTTTATTCCCAATTCTTATTTTCTTGTCTAACATTGCAATCAACCATATGTGCATCAACAACTAAATAATTAAGCAATAGGGTAAATCATCTATATGAGCACACAATATTAACATGAGAAGCATATGCACATGGATATAGGAATTTAACATGGACTCCCAAAAGGGAAAAAACACCAATCTACTTGTTAATATGATGTAACCTAAGAACCTACTCAGTTACATCAATTTTTTTGTTAGCAACCACTCATAGGAGCCCCCAACCCCCTTCAAAATAGAAAGCAACAACTTTCCAAGAGGCACCAAAATATTATAAATACATGCCATAACTTGCTTCAACTAACTATCCTATTGTTGATGCAATTTTTCAAGTGATGATAGTGAATTTCTTTTATTACATGAAACACGGAGAACCTATTTTGTTGTCTCTTCTAACTCCTTCCTATCTATATTGCATCCAAACTCTTCACTTTCCTCTTCTCTACAACTTTAGCTCTATTGAACTCTCTCCCATTTCTAATATATTGTCCCCTCACACTTCACTCAGAACTCACCTATACACAAAAATACCCATACAACTCTGCACTCATCATAATTTAGTCTTTGTTTCCTAATATTTTGTTCAAAATAAACTTGATGAACAATGAAATCCATCATTTTATAAATGATCTCATTAATCAGTTCATCCTCGAAGTAGTATGGGATCAATTTACTCAACCAATTGACGTTGGTATCATCTTCATTCTTTATCTGAAAGGATTATTTGGTTCTTTTACAAAACTATCAGAGATCTTTAACACTCAACATGGATCTCTTTTCCCATTAAATGAGTTGATGCATTAATGTTATGATCAAGGATGGCTCTCTTTAATGTAGATGTTGCACCATTAATTCTATGATATTTTCATGGTCCTCATTTCATTGAATCTCAAATATCTGTAGATGCCATTGATTCTAGAATAAGGCTTAAGTAGAGGTTCTTCCAAGTCTAGCAACCCTTGGAATACTACATAACTCCAAAATACTCCTCATTCCATGAAATCATAACAGTAAGTTGGGAATGTATAGGTTGTAGGCATTTTAAAACTCATGTACTCATGCACAGTTGAATGAATCCATTTAATTAATGCCCACAACGTTAAGCATAACATTCCCTTAGTGCACAATACTTATATAATTGACTTGTAAACCCTCGGAACATAATAATTATTTATGTGTGCCCATAGTTCTTATTTCATTGAAATACACCAAAAAAACCATTGGTTTATTTAACACACGAAAGCTTTGCAAGAAAAACTCATGGGTTAATCTTCCAATGCAGGTTGGAAGGTCAAAGGTCATGGGTCATCCCACTTTCATTCTCTATGCTTGCATTTTCCCCAACTTGTATGGATCCATGACTAGCCCGAAACCCTAACTCAAATTCATGTTCTACTGAAATCTAAATATCAGTAAAAACTTCACCAAACTAACATGTCAACACAAAATTTGAATAATTTTCCACATATTCTTGCATACATCATGCCTGAACCATATTCACATCATATTCCACCATGGCCTCCTCCTGTAGCTTGTCCCACAAACGTCGGGGGTAGGGTGTCGAAGCTTTCAACTCTTGTTGAATCCTCTTGACTGAGGTGACCTCCAACTAGTTTAGACACCTGACTAGGTAGCTGGTCCCACATAGTTAAAGGAACAAAGGGAATTCAACTTCAAGCTTTAGTTACATGGCCCAACCTCTAACTACACCCAAATTTCTTAAGTCTCGACCTTACTACAAAATCCTCGTAAATCAAAAATCCTAAGTCCAATCCTTCTTTAGGAATCATCATACCATTGGAAAGATCTTTCTAAGAATTATCCAACTATTCAATTTCCAAAGGAATTTGAACTGATTTTTTGAGGAATAAATTCCTTCAAAGAGAGGGACTCCCAACCATCATAGCTATAAAGTTTTATATCTTCTTTACTTATCCTATTACTATGAACATTCTCTACAAAATAGTACAATAATCATATAATAACTCCCCCTGAGATGAACACACCATGCATCTTCCATATTTTCCCATTTAACATCAATGCCAACATTAAGCTTAATAGAAAGTCGGGTCTTGTCCTAACTTAGAACCCATATTTTGTCGATCATTTCATATTTTGGAAAGTGTGGGACTAGTGGCTTATAAACTATCCTTATCACCCATAGTGAAAGCACATGATTTTTTTCATGTTCCTTTTTTCAATGAATATGTACATGATGTTAATCATCGTGTTTACTACTTTATGATTCAAGTGGAAATCGATGGAGAGTTCCATGTAGAACCACTACACAGCCTAGTCCAAAGGAACATCACACTTGAGAATACTGTAATAGATTAGGTAAAGGTTCAATAGAAGCACTTTCGACCTAGTGAAGGCACTTGGGAGATTGAGGAGAGAATACAAATGGTATAGCCATTTCTGTTTAATTATTAAATAAATGTAATAGTTGTGCTATAAATCTAAGTTTGTTATTTTGTTCCCTATTTACTGAAACACTTGGGATTGTGTTCCATTAAAAGGGTGGTATTTTCAACACCCATTACTTACCCCTACTTTTGTAAAGAGAATGTGTGTCCATGTAATTATAGTATGGAAGCTGTTGGATACCTATACCAATAGGTTTCATATTTTATGATTGGCAAATATAAGTGCCAAATATGCTCCATTTTGCTGCCACAAAGGTTCCATATTTGCAAAAAGAAAGAAAAGGTACATCTAGGCCTGCATGTTAACAAAGTTTATGGATGATTCAACAACCTAATCTGGATCATGCCATGTTTTAAATTTATGTTGTAGAATAGAGAATGAAATCTGTCCAAACTGTTTAA
>APFE030317906.1:20223-41286 GCA_000404065.3 Pinus taeda | reverse complement strand
TCCAGTTGGTTGATGTCTAGGGCTTGAAAATTTGTTTCAGCCATTAGTTTGGCCAAGCCCTGTCCTTTTATTAGTTTTGTAGGTTTTATTTCTATATCAAATTCCAGAATGTTTGCAATCCATTTTCCTCTTCTACCCTCCAAGTTTTCTTGAGTGAGTATATCTTTGACAATTGGGCTTGGCACATAGGCTATTATATGGGAGTACATGATGTAAATCCTAAAGTCCTTAATAGCTTTAACCAAAGCATATGCTTGTTTTTCCATGATCTGGTACTTGAGGGGTGCATCTCTAAGAGCTTTACTAAAGAAAGCAATGGGTTTCTCATTCCCTTGGTCATCTTTCTGTAGTAAAACTGCATTAATTGTGTGCTCAGAGGCAAAGGAGAATATGATGAACTCTCTATCAAACTGAGGGTTGGTTAGGACAGGGGTCTGGGTAAGGGAAAACTTGATGCCTTCAAAAGCTTGATTAGCCTCTACTATCCATTTAACTTTGGAATCCTTTTTAACCATGTTATTAAGCAATCTGCTCAGCTCAGCCAGGTTTGGGATAAACCTTCTTAGAAAGTTGATTTTCCCCAGAAAGGCTTGTAATTCCTTTATATTCCTTGGATGGGGCATTTGCTGGATGGCCTGGATTCTATTTGGGTCAATTCTAATACCATCTTTGGAAATAATGTGACCCAGTAGTTTCCCTTCCTCTAGACCAAATAAATATTTTTTAGGGTTCAAGGAAATTCCATATTTCCTACAAGTTGTGAATATCTGCTTCAAATGTTTCAAGTGGTCTTGGTCGGATTTTGAAAAAGGTGTGAGATCATCCAAATAAACGACAAGGAAGTCATGGATCTCTTTAGAAAAAGCAATATCCATTGCTCTTTGGAATGTATCCCCTGCATTTTTCAGACCAAACGGAATTTTCACATATTTAAAGGTTCCCCATGGGGTTGTAAATGCTGTTTTATCCTGATCATCAGGATGGACCAGGATTTGGTTAAAACCTAAGAACCCATCAAGCAAGGAAATCCTTGAGGCCCCAACTACTCTCTGCAGGATGTGATCCATCTTGGGCAAGGGGTAGTTGTCCTTTAATGATACTTGGTTGAGGTTTCTCAAATCAACACAGAGCCTAATTTCCCCAGTTTTCTTCCTTGTGGGGACTAGGTTTGAAATCCAATCAGAGAATCTGATTGGTGCTATAATGCCTGCTTTGAACATTTTTTGCACCTCTTGCTCCATTGCTGGGAGGAGCATAGGATTGATTCTCCTCAGATTTTGTTTAAAGGGCTTCTGATTTGGCTTTAGTGGGATAGTGTGTTGTATCGTAGAGGTGTCATAGGATTTTAGATCCTCATAACTCCATGCAAACACATCTTGAAACTCCTTAAAAAGGTCAATGTATTTGGGCTTTTGGTCAGGAGGTAAGGCAACAGACAGTCTTATGATTTTGGGTTGTTCAATTGTCCCAATGTTATGCTCTTCTATAGTAGTGTTTAGGGGCTGCAACTTTGGTTTATTGGGAACGTCGTTGGAGTCAAAAATGTCTTCTAAAGGAGCTAAGCCTATTGGGAGAAAATTGTCCTTTAGTTGTATCACCTCAGTTTCATATTCAGCTATCTCCTCACATTTAACCTATTGGATTTCTTGTATGTTGTATTGGTTGAAAATTGTAGGATGTAGCATTTGATTGGCTGTTTTGGGTGATATTGCTTGGTTTTTGTGTTTGCCATGTATTTGTGGTTGATTTTCTGTCTTAAGTATTTGTGATTGACTTGCTATCTCAGTGTCTATGTTTAGACCTGAAAACTCTTCTTGTAAAGTCAGAAAATTGTTGATTTGTGTGTCATTGTCAAACACCTACCAGTCCTTTACATTGTTTGGGACCGATGGTTTGTGTTTTACTTCGGCTGTGAAACAGTGATGGGGCTCAAAAGGAAGCTTTCAGGTACTTGCAAATGTAGCTAGACTATGAGCATGAAGGTTCTGAGCCCTAGGAATTTTGGTAATCTGGAACTCAGTGAAGGACTCTAGTAGTTCAGTGGTAGCAGAACTATAAGACCTGAGTCTTTTATCATTGGTAACAAAATTGCCTTTCACCTGTTGGATAACTAGGTCTGAATCCCCTAGGATTGATACACTTATGGCTTGTAGGGATTGTACCAACTTGAGGCCTAGTAGGAGAGCCTCATATTCTGCTATGTTGTTGGTGCACTTGAAGTTTAGTCTATAGGCCCTGCCTTCTGCATGGATGTTTTGTTTGTTATGCACCCATACTCCAGCTCCTGCCCCTAATTTATTAACTGACCCATCAAATTCTAGGAACCATAAGGTTTCTAGTTCTAGGGGATGCTGAATAATATCTCTGTGGTCTAAGTTTGTGAGTTGAAGTTTAGTTTCTTCCCCTAATTTGGGTTTTAGAACAGTCTTTTCATTTGATGGGATCAATTTTGTTTCTAGAGCAGTTGTTTGTTTATTGAAGTCCTGATCTTTTTTGAGTGTCTGGTTCTCATCATCATATGATTTGTCCTCTTGCACATTCTCCTCTTTTACCTCAACCAATGTTTCTATGTCAGGAATTCCTTCATTGATCTGCTTATTTGTTTTGATTATCTGAGTTTCTTCATTGTTTATGTTGCCTGTATTGTCATTAAACAAAATATATGAGTCTATGTCAGAATGGACAGCATATATGGGGAAGTTTTGAGGCTTTTCCTCAGTGCTGACCATGTACTTCATGAGTGATTCTCTGTATAGTCTCTTGGGTTGACCGAAGACTGTAATTGTAGCATATGACATGTCCAGTTGAAGGGACCCTTGAAGTTTAGCTCCCCATGATCTTGATAATAACATCCCATACTTGGGTGGGATGTCAGCAACAACCACATCTATCAAGATTGTCTTGTTGGGGTATTGGACCAGGGATACACATAAGTCTTTTATTAGGCCTAGACACTTAACTTGGGTGGAATCAAATGAAAATAGATCCTTATATGGCCTAGTGATATCTAAATTCAGCCTCTCCATGACTGACTTTGGCATCAGGTTATGGGAGGCACCTGAGTCAAACATTGCATTGTGTAGTATCTTGTCATGTACATGCAAGCTGACATAAAAAGGTAGGATCCCTGTGCCTGTTGTTTTTCCATCGACCTCTGGACCAAAGAGTAGTTCTGGGGTGTCATCCAACACATTGACATTGTCCATGTTTTGAGTGAGTTGGAGGGACTTCTCAATCTGCTGTCTATAGATGTCATTCTTGACTAGCTCTGCAAGAGGGATGGCTATTTTTAGTTTTCCAATTTCAACTTCCAAGTCAAAGGGTTTCTCAGTTTGGACCTTAGTGCTATGGGTGAGCCCTCTTTCTTTATTTGGTAAGGTTTCTTCTTGATCTTGGGGCTTATGTTTTTCAATCACCTCTTGAGGCCTTTTGCTTGGATTGAAATGTACAAATGATGTTACTAGTGGGTTTTGTATTTGTTCAGTAACTTCTTCAATAGTTACTTCCTTTGTGGGTGAATCAGTTGTATTCATTGGTTCTGTTACTATGGCACTCTTGGGCTGCAGTCTGTCCTTGGTTTTCTCAGGCTGTGTTATGTTTACCGTCCTGCTCCTTAGTTTGTACTGTTTGTGGACTTCATAGACAGCGGTGTCATAGCCTTGTTTGAAATCAAATGATTCACCTGATTTTGTTTGGAACTGTTTACTGTCTTCTTCTTCATGATCTTCCTGACTTAGGAAGACTTGGTGCTCATTATCAAGACCCATTAGGTGGATATGGGTATCATCCACTTGCTCCTCTGATGTGGATGTTTCGGCATAGTTTTCTTGAAATGGAGGTCTTATTTCTGGCTCATTATTAGCCTTACCCACATTAGGGTTTTGATTCCTCCTAAAGTTTGGATTCCTGTTGGAATTGTTTGGTGGTGCTTCCCATGAAGACTTTCTCTCCACAGATTCTACCCTGTCACCCAGCCTCTTCATACCAAAAATTATTGCATCTAATTTCTGGTCAAAGGCTGAGGGTTCCTCTTTAAAGGCAACTCCCTTTTCTAATCTAGCCCTGTTCCTCTTAGCAATCAGGTTTGCCTCTACTGAGACAGCAAACTTTTGTGCATCTTCAAGGGTTTCAGGGGCCCTTTCCTTTAGCTGATATGCCATTTCGGGATCGAATCCGTCAGGAAATTTGTGTAAGGCTAAATCAAGAGGAGGTCTTAAGTTTTGGGGTATTGCATTGTATACATTATTAAACCTGGCACAATACTCCAGAACTGTTTCTTGGGGGCCTCTCTTAATCATGTCATATTCACCAAGTATATGTAGGGGATCCTTCTTTTTCTCCCATCTGTTTGTGAAGGATTGGTAAAGTTCATCAGGGGTGGTGATGGAATTTGCAGGAAGTGATCTAAACCAAGTCCGGACATCACCTGTTAGGCTTTGGACAAAAATTCTCATCCTTACAGTATCATCATCTATCTTGTAGTTCTCAAAATGGTCCTGCATTCTCTTAGCATGCTGAATAGCAGTGTAAGGGCCAGTGGAGTCAAAATATGAGATTTTGGCTTGGTAATCCTGAGGTAGTGCCACAGGATTGGCAGGTATTTGCAGAGGTGCATACCTCATAGCCATATTCACAAGATTTTGGGGATTGATAAGGACAACTGGAATAAAAGGAACAGTGGGTACCACAGGGGTAGTGGGTATGGAAGGATTCAGAGTGTTGGTAAAGGGAATATGTGTGGGGGAAGAAGATGTCGGTGGAGGGCTTTGAGATGTGGATGGAGAACTAGGGGAATTAGGGGTGGAACGGAAAAGTACTTTGATTGGAGTGGGGATGGGGTTAGGGTGAACTGTCTCTGGACTAAGGTCAGCAAGGTTATCTTGTTTTTGCTGCTTCTTAATTAGTTTGGGGATTGAATTAGGATCTTCAAAGATAGTAGGAGGGTTTGGGTCTGGATTAGCCCTAGTGTACCGAAGGTTCTTCTTAGGAGCCAGCTTCTGAGCTAGGCCTTTTAAGTTTTAGAGAGAGTTGTATAGCCAGGATTGGACAGGAGTTTGAAAGCCTCTTTGTATATGCAAATAAGTGTAATGGATATTTGAATCAGCTCTTCCTTGAGACTGTAGATGTTGGTACAGGGACAGCTTTGAAGGCTTCTTGACTGATATTCAGATTTCAAGTGTGGTTTCAGCAGAGATATGGTAATTTCTCAATCCTGAAGAGTTCCCCAGCGGAGTCGCCATTTATGTTAACACCCAGGTTGTTTCCTATGACTCCCAAGGGAATACGGCTGGGGTAACCACTAACCAATCTTTGGACTACAGCTTCTAGCCCAGCTGTAATCAGAGAGGGCTCTCTTTATAAGGTTTGTCACTGTTTTTATACAGGTTTTAGGCTAGTTATGAAGTAAAGGTTTGTTTGTTTTTCTTTGGTTGGGGGATGTTTTCTGATAGTTTTGAAGTGTTCTCTGTGGATGAAATTAATCCATTGGGCAATGGGGTCTGTAGCAGTTGTTTCCTTGAGATCCTGGCTTAAGTGCAGCTGGAATTACAGGGCCTTTTCATATGTCATAGAACAAAATGTAAATTGTGAGGGTGAAGTGATAATCAACCAGTAAAGAGCATTTAAGAATTCTTCACTGAGCTGGGATGTGAGAAAAGAACCTATTGCTTAGGAGCATTGTCTGAATTCCTGAAACAATAGATCACTGTGATGATATAGTGTGAAAGGTAGCATTTAAGAATTACACTTTCATTTCCATAACTGAAGAAAACATTTATAATAGCTTGGATTGAGTTCAGGGTAATCTGTGATTAAATCCTAAGACTATTCTTTTTCCTTGCTATTTAGATATGTAATATATGGAAAACATGAATGATATATGAAAGATAGCAAAAATATAACAGAGAGAAACAAGAAAACTTATTGAGCCATGAAACACGCAGGAATCCTGCAATATTGAGCCATACACCAGCAAGACATCAAGAGACACAACGCTTTAGAAATCCCATCATCCTTTGTATTAGTTGTCTGAAGATCTACAATAGAAGAGCTACAGAATAGATATCAAGAGATTTCTTACATCCAGAGTCAAACACCTGCTAACAAATGCGAGGGGGAATATATAGAAGTCTATTACAAAATATCTCAGGGATTGAGTCATCTGAGAGGAAAAATATCTTCTTACACTTGTACAGAGCTTGCAGATGAGAAGCTATTACAATCTTTAATGAATTATAAAGGCTCTTAACTCCTGTCAGAGCAATTTTTGACCTTTGGGGCTCACGGAGTCGGTTGGAGTCGGTTGAGCGCTTTGACATAACTGCTGAATAACGTGTCCGTGCAGCTGTAACTTCCTGTGTCTTCTCAGCCTTGTCACCTGTGACTGCTGATGCTGTTGTTGTGGCCGAGTACCTGTGCTGAGTTGGCTCAGAATTTTTCCACATACCTGCTGATGTGTCTTTGTCCTGTTGTGTGTGAGATTCAAGACATTTTCAAAGGCAAAATCACAATTACTGACTTTGGTTTAATAGTAATCGTATCAATTCTTCCCATACCTCTGATGAAGGCAACTGATGTTTCAAAATTGACCCCATGGTCTCATCAGCCTCTGTATATTTATAAAAATGAGGGGGCTCATCAAATAAATGTGCTATTTCATTCCTAATAAAAAATAGATTATCTACTCTATCAAAAAGAATATGCCCTGTTACTGGGCCTGCTTCTGATGATGCACTAGATGCCTCTGAAATCTGTGTTGCTGCAAAATTGCTTACTCTCTTGGCATACTTCTCATGGGAGAGTAATTTTCCTGATGGATCCAATACGCCAGGGAGCCCCCTGTTCTGCAAAGCCATAAACCTGTTTTGAAATTTATTAATATCAGCTTGCATGTCCTGGGTTCTTCTTTCCAGGGTCTGAATCAAGTTTCTCAATGTCAGGACTCTTTTGATTAGGGAGATGGTCTCTGTCCTGTTTCCAATCCCCATTCTTATCAGCTAGGAGCTTGTCCTGTAGTTCAGCACGTCTATCATCCTAGTGGCAATCTCAGGCATGCTGCCTAGAGATGCCCTTGCCCTCTGTATTTCTTTGTGTGCTCTTCCAATGAGTGCTATTTGCTCATATATAGCCTCAATATACTCCCATTGGTCTGTTATAGACTGGCCAATGTTGCCCCAGATGACCCTCTTAAGCTCTGATGTGACTTTATCTAGTGTGAGCTCTTTTTCTAGCTCAGCAATCCTCTTCTTGAGGACCTTTACCTCCCTCTCTCTTTCAGCCACATTTTGTTTTGGCTTGTCATATTTTTCATTTATTTTGGCCAGATTGTCCTGGGCTTGGCTAAGCTCAGACATCTGGGACTCCAGTACTTGTATTTCTTTCCTCAGCTTCTGCATGTCCAGGCTTTCAGCCTGCTCTGTTGTTGGTGCTGAGGTAGTTGGTGCTGAAGTGTCTGGGGCTTCTTGCTGCATTTGTTGGCTAGGAGAGGCAGTGTTTTGACGGATTTCCTCAAGGTTTATTGTTTCTGGAGGTGGCTGTGAGGTTTTCCCTACCTCCTTCTACTGCAATGCTGCTTCCAATGTGGCCTCTGATTCCTGCAGCTTTTCTTGAGTTTGGATGAGCTCCTTGTATAAAGTCATTAGTAAGGAAGCTGCATCCTTTTCTTGCCTCTGCTGGGCAACCTCTTCAGTTTGTGGGTGAAGAGGTGGTGGGATTTTTAATTTCTTTTTCATTGCTTCCATATCAACATCCCTTAGCCTGAGGACTTCTTGCACTACTTTAACATCTTTGGGATCATGCCCAAACTCCACTATGATTTCCTCCAGTGCTCTGATCCTGTTATCCTTAGCTTGAGAGGAAGCCCTTTCCAACTCAAGCTGTGCAACAGTATTATTCAGGCTATTTTGTAGCCTGTAGTTAACTAGGGTCTTATCAGCCAATGTGGCATAGACCATCTCACCCGTCTGTTTATGGAGCTCAATTTGATCCATAGGGTGGATGTCTTTTGCTAGGACCTCCAAATTGGTCCTAATATAGTCTGCAGCTAATTGAGGTTGCTGCACTGTTGGTGTGAAGTGGCTCATAACCATTTTTCCCTCCTGTGTATCAAAGGCAGACATGAGCCTTTGTTGGTTTGTGGGAGCCATGTTCAGCAGGTGATTGTAGAGTTGAATCTTTATTGGTTCACTCCTCCTCTTGATGTCTTTGAACTGTTGTTTGATTCTTGTTTCTCCTCCCTTCCTCTGTCCTGAGGAGCTCACTTCTCCTAACGCTACCCTGTCTTGCTCCTGTTGCAAGGAGCTGGCTGATGCTTCCATGCTTGGCATTTCCTCCTCTGAGAAGGGATTTAACCTTTGTCTCTTCTCTGGCAATGTAGTCAGGGGAGTCTCCCTTTCTCTTTTTCTGCTTACGTCCTCCCTTTGAGGGGTTTGGAGGACGGAGGAATCAACCCTAGAATCCTGCCTTAGAGGCGCCATTGGTGCTGTCTGTTCTTGGGTGGCCATTTGGGCCTCTGCTGATTGTTTCCCCTGACCCTGTTGGTCTTTTTGCTGCTGTTCCTGTTGGGGTTGCTGCTCTTCCATAATCTTCTCCTTGCCCTTGCTTTGCTCTTGGTCTGTGGTTTGCACTGCCCCTTGCTGTGTTGCAGAAGATGAAGCAGCTGCTCCTGCTTGAGGCTTTGGCAGAGTAAGTACCTAAGAAGGAGATTCTAAGTCAGCCATTTTCAATAAATGTCTTCTAGCTCTTTCAACTAGTTCTTCTTGAGTGATAGGCTCTTCCAGTGTGTTTCTTCTCCATTTTGGTTGGTTGGCATGTCTTTGAATGTGGAGCATGCTCACATGCTCATAGCTGGAGAGCTTGTATTTCTGCCTTCTCAAGGATATGGAATTGTTAGGGTCATAGGGCTTCCACAGAAAGATTTGTTTTAGGCCAAGGCCTTCTAGTCTTCTGTCAGCATCTTTCCAGCCTTCCCTTTTGTTTAAGACAAAGTGGCCCAGTTGATTTCTTACTTTAAGCTGTGCCTTCTTGCCCCTGCCTGCAAAGTGCACCATATCGGCATTGCCAAATTGCCTGAAATAATCTAAGGCAAACAATCTCATAGGCACATACCTGGGAAATCTGTATGGGCGCAACTCACACCCATATATTCTGATCACAGTATAGTGTTGGTAAAAGTACCAATCCCCTATGCTGTATGCACTAGATAGTTGCAGAATCCTTTGCATCTCATCAGTCAGTCTTGGAGGGGGTGAGGTTAAGAACAGAGACATGGCTGGATGGATGAAGAGGTCTATGAACTCAGAGTATGTGTATGGAGAGTATGTGAGGAGGTGAAAGACTGAGGTCCAGTAGACCACTGACCTTGGATTGCCTGCTGCATCAGTTCTCTTGATCTCAAAAGAGAACTTCTCATGTTGGTAGTACAGGATGAGGTGGTAAATGTATGAGGTGTATCTGAACACTCTCTCCCTGGACAAGTTCAAAAATTGCTCATGCATCTTGTCTGAAATGTATGTAGCATAATCATAGCAGACAGGAGTCTTGCCAGGGGAAAACATTGTCATCATCACTAATACAGTCTCATCAATAAACTCTAGTGATTTGTATCCCAAAACTGAGCTAATCATGTATGCCAGGTCTACCCCCAGTTGATTGAGGTAGCCATCAAAAATGGGAGGGTGCAGCACTGTGTCAGAGTTTGTGATGAATAGTTGATTTAGCTTCAGGATCTGTGCTTTTGTCAATATCTTGGCTCCTTGGTTGATCAGGTCCCTTAGGGACAAGGGAACCAATTTTTTCTGTGTCTTGAACTGCAGCATTTCCCTGATGGCCTCAGGGGTCATGTAGAATACTACTGCACCTGTAGGGTCAAGCACTGCCCTCCTCATGGGATCATAGCAGACAGCACATAGGTGAATCAGGTCAGGGAACTGGTTGACCTGAGGGAGCTTGAAAATTGGGAGGGAGGACTCCCAAATACCTAAAATGTCTGTCCCCTCCTTATGCTTGGTTTTGAGTTCATTTAACAGATGAATATGGAACTTGCATTTCGATAAGGAGTCTTCAGAGATTTGGTAGTCTAGGTCTGCCAAATCTTGCCACTCTAGCTCTCTCTGGGGGGCATTTAGAGGAGCAACATTCAGGGCTACTGGCACTTCTGAGGTCTGCATGTTTGTTTGAATGCTGCTTGACAAATAAGAAAGGCGTTGCCTGAGAAAGGAAGATTTTGAAGAATGCAAGGTAGGTCTACAGCAATTGGGATATTGTTTTGCTATTTGAGCAAGCAATTCACCGCATTTAGTAGGCCTCTGTTGATAATTGACAGCAGGTTATGGATTTCCGTTTCACGACTGCGCGAATGGAATAAGGGATTTTACTGAAAATTCAGTTTGAAATAGCTCTCCTAGTGAAATTCGACCATTAATTCTTTAAGAGGGAGCTGGGTATACGTGGTTTTACGGTGACTTTTCAGGCTTCTTCTGTGTACAGGTGTTTTTAGAATTTACAAAGAAAAAACCAGGTTTGCAGGGAGGTTTCACGGACAAATACCTGTTTAATGGATTGCTTGGGTCAGAACAGCAGTTGGGTGCACGCTCTGAAGCTCTGTGGTTGGTCTAGAATCAGTTGACGAATTGTTCGTCGTAAGGCGCATGCAGAGAGTGCAGAGGTGATTTTATAAAAAGTGCAAAAAAACACGTAAATTTGGCAAAATATGGCTTTTTTGGCTTATTGGCGCACTTTTTTAAATGACGTCAGCACGTGGGTCCGGGTTGGATGACGTCAGCAGGACGTCATCGGGTGACGTGGCAGCCTAAGACCGGTCCACGGGGGCGGTGAGGTGGCGGCCATGTGGACGAATAGAGGACAGGGTGCGCGGTCGTGGCGCTGACATAAGGGACAACAGGGATGGTTACGCAGGTGGACAGATGTCTTCATATCGGGCCCCCTCCTATACGGTAAGGAATCTGTCAGAGGGGGCTCCGACGGAACATGGGGGCAACGCGTGGATCCGCGTGACATCATCGTCTGACAGATATCGGACGATATCTGTCGGACGTCGGGGCCCCTCCGAAATCCACGACGACCGTTGGATTTAAGGCGCGAGATCTGACGGTTATCGGGCAGGGGATATGCACGGAAGATATGGCCAACGGTGGTTATCTATCGGACGTCGAGCCCCTCCGAAATCCCCGATGACCGTAGATTTGGAAAGGCTTGATCGGACAGATATCGGGCCAGCAAGCTGCACGGAAGATAATGTCAATGGGTGGCTTAAAATAATAGCATTTATTGGTAATTGCGCCCAGCGGGACCCTTAAGGTTTTCGATCAATTTCAATAGTTTTTGAATGTTTCTTTTGTAAAATCAAATATACCCGATGACTTTAGGAAAAGGCAAAAATGAAGGTTTTTATGGAATTTTCGCAAAAAACGAATGGAAGGCAAAAACTTTAGGATGGCGGGTTTGATATGAAATTTTATGAAAAGGCGCATGAGGGCTTCTGACCTTAGGATAAGGCGGAGAAAGTGGGTTTCATGATATTTTTGCCTTTTAGAGGGTATAAGGGTGCAAAAAAGGGTTTTTCAAGGGTTTTTAGGCAAAATGGGGAATTGGCTATGAGGATAGGCTCTGATGGAAAAAAGGGTTTAGGCTTGGGTTCTTGAACTTAACCAGGTGTTAGTCCAATGCCCCAGTAGTGAACACATATGGCTATAATGCTAAGGAGGGGATATTTATACATTGTTTGGGGTTTATACACCATGGTGTTATAATAGTAGGGAAAGTGAAACATAGGGGGCTAGATAATAGAGTTAGAGGTTAATATGGAGGAAGAAAGGTGAATGGGGAGCAATACTACTAAGTTTTCTTGGAAACAACTTAGTTTAAAAAGTAGATCAAAATGAAAATATTTTTGCACAAGAAATGTGTCTTCTAAAGGCATAAAAACCAATATAAAACCTTGAGTCTCTCTTATGAACACAACTTGTGAAGGGATGTTAGTAATGAGTGGTAGGGAAAGGGAAAAAGGGAAGTTAGACATGCTCCACTGTGTTGTTTTCCTTGTACTTAGTTAGCAAAGTTCAGCTTAGAAGGAAAACCACTTCTGCAACCCCAACTGCCTACCCAACTAATTTGCCTAGCATTTTTTGTTTCTTCTTGGAGGGTGCACTTGGACTTGCAAACCCTTTATGTGCCTTTTCTTTTCCATTGGCTTTTTGCTTTCATTTCCTATCTAGCACTACCCTTATTTCTTCCAAGGCCCCAGATTAAGCAGTTGGGAACCTTAGTTTCTCTGCCTAACTACTGATCTGCCAAGATTAAACAGTTTGGACAGATTTCGTTCTCTATTCTACAACAAAAATTGAAAACATGGCATGGTCCAGATTAGACTGTTGGATCATCCATCAAAACTTTAATAGTCAAGAAGTCATGTACACACCTTGTCTTTCCTGGAAAATATGGGATCTTTGTAGCAGCAAAAGTAGAGCATATTTGGCACTTGAATTTGCCAATCATGAAAGATGAAACCTATTGGTATAGGTATCCAACAGAGGGTAGAGGAGAAGGTTTGTGAGAAGCCTTTGTCTGTCTATGAGTAATAGAGGGATTTTACTAAGAGCTGGATAGCTTCTGAGCTAAGGCTTTATGTAATCCGGACTATATTTCCACTTGTACGACAATACAGAGATGGGGTTTTAGGCAGGTGCTTTCCCCGGGTAAATTCTTCTGTTTTATGTGTGATTGATTCCTTCCTATCAGTTATATGTGTTCTTATTTATGTTGCTCATGGTTGATTAAGCTTCCACTAAATTTTTTTGGTAGCAAAAGGTTATTCCCAGGTGCCAATAATTGATTTTGGTGATATCATTTCTCCTATTTCCAAGGTAACTTCTATTAGATTACTTTTATTTGTTGTTGTTGCTTTTGATTTTAAGGTAGAACAAATGGATGTGAAGACATAATTTCATCACGAGGATCTAGAAGAGGAAATATACATGAAGCTGTTGGATACCTATAACAATAGGTTTCATATTTCATTATTGGCAAATTCAAAATGCCAAATATGCTCTGCTTTGCTGATACAAAGATCCCATATTTCCAAGACAAGGCAAGGTGTGTACATGCCTTCATGTTTACTAAATTTTGATGGATGGTCCAACAGTCTAATCTGGATCATGCCATGTTTCAATTTTCTGTTGTAGAATAGAGAAAGAAGTTTGTCCAAACTGTTTAATCTTGGCAGACCAATGTTAGGCAGAGAAGCTAAGGTTCCCAACTGCTTAATCTGGGGCCTTGGAAGCAATAAGGGTAGTGCTAGATAGGCAATCAAAAGAAAAAGCCAGTGGAAAAGAAAAGGCACATAAGGGTCTGCAAGTCGAAGTGCACCCTCCAAGAAGAAACAAAAAATGCTAGGCAAGTAGATGGGTAGGTAGATGGGGTTGCAGAAATGGTGTTCCTTTCAAACTCAATCTTGCTAGTCAATACAAGGAAAGCAAAACAATGGAGCATGTCTAACTTCCCTTTTTTCCTTGTTTTACACTCACTACTAACATGCCTTGACCAGTTATGTTTATGAAATAAATTCAAGGTTTTATGTTGGTTCTTGTATCCTTTAAGAGCCACATTTCTTGTGCAAAATTCTTTTCATTTTGATCTACTCCCTAAGCTAAGTTGTTTTCAATAAACTTAGTGCATATCACTCCTCATTCCTCTCTCCCGCCCCCATATTAACCCTTTAACTTTATTTCTTAACTCCCGTAGTCACCCTTCCCTACTATTATAACACCATGGTGTATAAACCCCAAGCATTCTATAAATATCTCCCCCTTGGCATTATAGCCATATGATTCACTACTAGGGAATTAAATTGACATCTGGTTAGTTTAAGAACCCAAGCCTTACCTCTTTGTTTCCCTCAGAATTCATTTACCCATTCAACCCCCCATTTGCCTAAGAAACCTTGGAAAAAAACCCATTTGCACCCTTAAACCCGCTCTAAGGGCAAAAATACCTTGAAAACCAACATTTCCGCCTTATCCTAAGTTTGGGGCCTATGTGCGCGTTTATACAAAATTACATCAAAAACCCACTTATCCTAAGTTTGTTAAGCCGCGCACGATTTTACAAAGAAATTTCATGAAAAAACCCACTTTTCCTAAGTTTTTGTGATGTGCGCGCCTTTATAAAAACACATTAGAAAACCATGCAATTCACAAATATTTCTAAGGGTCCCACCGGGCACAAATCCCGTGAATTTTTTTTTTTAAATGCCCGCCCAATGCTGTATCGTCTGGACAGCTTATCGGCCCGTCGACTGTCCAATCGGGCGTTTTTCATCCGACGGTTGACGTGGATATCGGACCGGCCCCGACGTCCGAAAGATATCATCCGATATATGTCAGAGGCTGACATCAGGCCTCGGCCACGCGCCGCCCCCACAGCGTATCGGAGCCCCCTCTGACAGATTCCCTTCCGTATCATAAGCGGTGCGATATGTTACCGCTGTGGTTTCCAGTTTTCCGCCAATCCGCCTGCCACCGTCATCCCCACGTCACTGCCTGCATCATCGCCGTGTCCGCGCCCCCGTCCACCATTGCTCCACTTGTTCGCCACCTCACCACCCCCATGGACCACTCATAAGCCGCCACGTCACCTGATGACGTCATGCTGACGTCATCCGACCCTGACCCACCCGATGACATCATGCTGACGTCATCCGAAAAAGGCACGAATGTCCCAAAAATCCATATTTTTGTCAATTTTTCGCGTTTTTTGCACTTTTTGCAAAAACTATTGTTGCGCCTTCTGCATGCATTTTACATCCAAATTTGCACCAGCCAGCTGAATTCGACCTGGAGACCTTCGGCGCGCCTACCCACCTGCATTCGTGACCCAAACCATCAAATCTACCAGGTACTTATCCCTGCAAATCTTCTCTGCGCCTGGTTTGTCTGCAATAGCTGAAAATTCACTTAAGACACTGAAAAACGCATAATTCACCGGCAAAATCCCTGCACCCAGTTCCCATTGGAAATTGAACAGTCGAAATTCACTAGCTCAGCCGGGTTTAACAAAAACTTTCACTAAAACTTGCATCCCATTCGTGCAGTTGTGAACAGGAAACCCGAAACTTACACCTAATTATTGTGAAAGGTCTGTTAAAGACAAGTATTTGCCTTCTCAAGTGACTGTGTGCAATATTCCAATTGCTGCAAGTTCACCCTATCGCCCTCTTTTTCTCAATTCACCTCTTTGTCCAAGCAATACTCTTTTCTGTTGCCCAGCCTAGTAACATCAGTTTACATACAAAGCAGAGTTCTTAAGTAACCATGGAGACTCCAGTAGCACCTGTGGCCCTCAATGTTGCCCCTTTGAATGTCCCTTAGAGAGAATTGGAGTGGCAGCCTTTAGCATACTTGGATTATCAAATCTTAGAGGACTCCCTAACACATAGCAGGTTCCACCTCCACCTGCTAAATGAATTAAAGGCCAAGCATGTGGTTGGAACAGATATATTGGGCATTTGGGATTCCTTCGTCCCAATCTTCAAGCTTCCTCAGGTCAACCAATTCCCTGACCTAATTCACCTATGTGCTGTATGTTATGATCCTACTCAGAGCGTTGTGCTTGACCCTTCCGGCTCAGTTGTGTTCTACATCACCCCTGCGGCCATCAGAGAGATGCTCCAATTCAAGACTGAGAAGAAATTGGTCCCCTTGTCTTTGCTTGATCTGATAAACCAAGGAGCTAAAATGTTGACAGATGCTTAGATCACAAAGCTAAACCAACTGTTTATTAACTCTGATACTGTGCAATATCCTCCTATTTTTGTTGGTTACCTCAACCCATTGGGCAGAGACCTTGCAGATATGATCAGTCCCATCCTGGGGTATAAATCAGTTGAGTATACTGATGAAACTGTATTGGTAATGATGCTCATGTTTTCCCCTGGCAAAGCTCCAATCTGCTATGACTATGCCACTTACATATCAGACAAAATGCATGAGCAGTTTATGAACCTATCAAGAGAAAAGGTGTTCAGATACACCTCCTACATCTACTACCTAATTTTATACTATCAACATGAGAAATTTTCCTTTATTGTGAAAAGAGTGGATGCACAAGGTAATCCAAGGTCAGTAGTGTACTGGAGCTCAGTGTTTCACTACAGAGCTTATTCTCCATACACTTACTGTGAGTTTATAGACCTTTTCATCCACCCAACCATGTCTCTGTTCATGAGCTCACCTCCCCCAAGACTAACAGATGAGATGCAGAGGATCCTTCAGCTGTCCAAGGTGTACAGCATTGGGGATTGGTATTTTTACCAAAACCACACCGTTATCAGAATATATGGTTATGAGTTGCCCCCATACAGACTGCCCAATTATGTGCCCATGAGATTGTTTGCCGTTGAATACTTCAGGCAATTTGGGAATGCTGTTGTAAAACACTTTTTAGGCAAAGGCAAGAAGGCACAGCTGAAAGTGAGAAACCAATTGGGCCACTTGGTTTTGAACAAAAGGGAGGAAGGCTGGAAAGAAGCTGATAGAATGCTAGAATGCCTTGGCCTAAAGACCAGTTTCCTCTGGAAACCTTATGACCCCAATCACTCCATATCATTAAGAAGGGTCAAATATAGGCTCTCTATTTATGAGCATGTAAGGTTGCCTGACATTGAACGATATGCAAATCAATCAGAATGGATGAGAGGCACACTAGAGGAACCTATTACACAAGAAGAACTAAATGAGAGAGCAAGAAGAAATATTCTTAAAATGGCTGACTTGGAACTTCCTGCACAGGTATTCTCTCTTCCGAACCCTCAAGAAGGAGGAGCTGCCTCATCCTCCACAGCGCAACAGGAGGCAGTCAAAACTACAAATCAAGCTCCCAGCAAAAGCAAGGAAAAAGAGATGGAGCAAGAACAGGTACAACAAGCACAGGTTCAGCAACAACAACAGGTACATCAGCCAGAAAAGGAGCAGCCAGAGCAAAAAGAACAAACAGCAGAGGCCCCAATGGTCACTGAGCAACAGCCAGTACAAATGGTGTCTCCTAGGAAAGAATCAAGAATTGATACTTCAGTCCTCCAAACCCCACAAAGAGAGGACATAAGTAGGAAAAGGGACAGAGAGACTCCCCTCACTACATCAACAACTCAAGGGAAGAAGAGGAAAAGGCCTTTTTCAGAAGAATAAATGCCAATAGGGCAAACTTCCGGTATGGGCCTTCCTAGCATGGAGGCCTCAGCAAGTTCCTTCCAATAGGAACAAGAGAGGGAAGCAGGAGGAGAAGTTAGCTCCTCCAGCCAATAAACAGGAGTTGAAAAGAGCATCAAGCAACAGTTCAAGGACATCAAGAAGAGGAATGAGCCCATAAGGCTACAATTGTATAATCGTTTGCTGAAAATGGCTCCCACCAACCAGCAAAGACTCATGTCTGCCTTTGATGTCCAGGAGGGCAAAATGATCATGAGCCATTTTGTGCCAGCCGTGCAGCAGCCACAGTCAGCTGCAGATTACATCAGAAACAACCTTGAGGTCCTTGCCAAGGACATCCACCCAATGGATCAAATTGAACTACACAAGCAAACGGGTGAGATGGTGTATGCCTGCTTGGCAGACAGGACATTGGTGAACTACAGGCTACAAAATAGCCTAAATAATACCACTGCACAACTTGAGTTGGAAAGGGCATCCTCTCAAGAAAAGGACAACAAGATCAAAGCTTTAGAGGACATCATAATAGAGCTTGGGCATGATCCTAAGGATGTCAAAGCAGTGCAGGAGCTTTTGAAACTAAGGGATGCTAAATCGTGATATGGTAGCATTAAAGAAGATGATCAAAATCCCAGCAACTCTTCATCCCCCAAACTGAAGAGGTTTCCCAGCTAAGACAAGACAAGGATGCAGCAGCTATGCTGGTAACACTATACAAACAGCTCATCCAGACACAAGAGAAGCTGGAAGAATCAGAGGCTGCACTTCAGGCAGCATTGCAGAAAAAAGAGGTAGGAAAAACTTCACAGCCTCCACCAGAAACAATCAATCTGGAGGAAGCTCCTCCAACCACTGCCCCTCCCAGTCAGTAGACATAGCAAGCAACACCCTCCACTTAAACACCAACAACAGAGCAGGCTGAAAGCCTTGACATGCAGAAGCTCAGAAATGAAATACAAGTCTTGGAGGCCCAAATGTCAGAGTTGAATCAAGCCAAAGAAACTCTGGCTAAGATCAATGAAAAATATGATAAATCCAAGCAAAATGTGGCTGAGAGAGAAAGAGAGGTAAAGGCTCTCAAAAGGAGGATAAGTGAGCTAGAAAAGGAGCTCACACTGGACAAAGTAACAGCTGAGCTCAAGAGAATCCTATGGGCCAATATTGGCCAATCCATCACAGATCAGTGGGAATACATTGAGGCCATTCATGAGCAAATGGGGCTCATTGGAAAAGCACATAGGGAAATCCAAAGGGCAAGGGCATCTCTAGGCAGGATGCCTGAGGTTGCCACTAGAATGATAAATGTGCTTAATTATAGGACAAGCTCTTAGCTGATTAAAATGGGAATTCCCAACAGGACTGAGACCATTTCAATGGTCAAAAGGGTCCTGACACTAAGAAACCTGGTACAAACCTTAGAAAGAAGAAGCCAGGATATGCAGGCAGACATTAATAAATTCAAGGACAAGTTCATGGCATTACAAAACAGAGGCCTTCCTAGCTTGATGGAGCCCTAAGGAAGGCTACTTTCACTTGAAAAATATGCCAAGAGGGTCAACACCTTTGCTGCTAATCAGATTGCAGAAACAGCCAGTACATCAGCAGAAACAGGGCCAGCATCAAGACATACCCTTTTCAACAGGGTGGAGAGCTTATTCTTCATTATGAATGAAATTACTCACTTGTTTGATGAGCCTCCCAATTTTTATAAGTATACAGAGGCAGATGAGACCATAGGGTCAATTTTGAGGCATCAACTCCCTACACAGGAAGTCTGGAATAGTTTGATACAATTACTGCTAAACCAAATCCAGTAATTATGTTTTTTCCTTTTGAAATATTTAAATTGTCATGCACAGGAAAATATGGATATATCAGCATGTATGCAGAAAGAGGCTGAGCCAACTCAACACAACCATTTGGCCACCACAACAGCACTGACAGTCACAGGTGACAGGGCCGAAAAGCTATAGGAGGACAGAGCTGCACAGACAAGTCTTTCAGCAGTTATAACAAAGCGTTCAACCGACTCAGTGAGATCCAAAGGTCGAAATCTTCTGACAGGAGTAAAGAGCATTTATGTTGTATTAATGGCTGTAATAACTTCTTATCTACTATTTTTGTACGAGTTAATGAAGATATTTTATTTCTTAGATGACTCAATGCTTGAGATATTTTGTATGAGAGACTTCTATATATTCCCCCTCGCATGAGATATCAGGGGTTGGACGTTGGATGTTGGATATTATTGATATCTATTCTATTGTTCTTTTACTGTAAACTCTCAGAGAAGTAATACAAAAGATGATGGAATTTCCAAAGCTCTGTGTTGCTTGATGCATTGTGGTGTTTAGTTGAAAGTTACAGGATTCCTGCGTATTTCATGGCACAATAAGTTTTTCTTATAACTCTTTGTTATGTGTTTTGTTATCTTTCATATCTCTTTCATGTTTCCTGTGTCTTACAGTGAATAGCAAGGAAAAAGAATAGTTCCAGGATTTAATCACAGATTACCCTGAACTCAATCTAGGCTATTTTGAATGTTTTTCTTCAGTTATAGTAATGAAGGTGTAATTCTTAAATGCTACCCTTTCACACTATATCTTTCACAGTGATTATTGTTTCCAGGAATTCAAGTTTTCTCCTGAGGAATATGTCTCTTTCTCACACCTCATCTTAGTGGAAAATTCTTAATTGCTTTTCACTTGTTGTTCACATTCCACCATCATACTTTCAAGTTTGTTCCATTAAGTATTTAAATGGCCCTGTAACTCTAGCTGCTCGACCTCAAGATTTCAATAAACCAATAGCCACAGACTCCATTGCCCAATGGACTAACATTATCTGCAGATCTCCACTTTAAGTACAGAAAGACATCCTTCCAACCAAACATAAACCAAAACCCTTACTTCATAACTAGCCTAAGATCTCCACAGAACAGAGACAAACCTTAAGGAGAGAGCCCTCTCTGATCACAGTTGGGCTAGAAGCTGTAATCCAAAGATTGGTTAGTGGTTACCCCGGCCGTATTCCCTTGGGAGTCAAAGGGAACAACCTGGGCTTTAACATAAATGGCAACTCCGCTGGGGACTTCTTCAGGATTTTCTAATTACCATATATCTCCTAAAGCTACACTTGAAATCTGAATATCATTCAAGAAACCTTCAAAGCTGTTTTTGTTCCAACACTAACAGCTTTAGGGAGGAGCTGATTTAGTCAATCTTCATACTAGTTTTGAGATATATATATCCGTTTCAAAATCTTGTCCAGTCCTTGCAGATATAAAATTTTCCTAAAAAACTCAAAAGACTAGCTCAGAAACTGGCTCCCAAGAAGAATCTTCAGTACACTAGGGCAAATCCTGACCCAAATCCACTCCCTGTCTTTGAAAATCCTAACAAAATCCCTAAATTTGTTAAGAAGCAGCAAGGACCAGATAAGCATGCTGACTTAAGTCCAGAGGCAGTTCATCCCAACCCCATTTCCACTCCAATCAAGGTTCTTTTTCGGTCCACCCCCAGTTCCCCTAGTTCTCCATCCACATCTCAAAGCCCCCCTCCCACATCCTCATCCCCCACACATGATCCCTTAACCAACACTCTAGGTTCTGCTACACCTATTACCCCTGTGGTACCTATTATTCCTTTTGTCCCAGTTGTCCTTGTCAATCCCCCAAACCTTGCGAATATGGCTATGAGATATGCACCTCTGCAATTACCTATTAATCCTGCAGCTTTACCTCTGGATTACCAAGCCAAAATCTCATATTTTGACTCCACTGGCCCTTACTCTGCTATTCAGCATGCCAAGAGGATGCAGGATCACTTTGAGAACTATGAGATAG